>JANHGB010057692.1:45915-55986 GCA_026283785.1 Coracopsis vasa
CTGTGTGTGGTCGTGTCACAGGCAAGTAAGCCTGGGTTTAAATAAGTAAATAAATAAATGGGAGTTGAACACACCCCTGATTTGGGATTTCTGCGTGCATCTGTGGGATGCTCACCCTGCCTATCAGGGATGGGGCTGCCAAAGCCCAACGCAACTTGTTGCCGTCATGCACCTAAGGCTGTACCTCAGGGCTGCAGTGGGGCTATGGCGGGGCTGTGTGCTTCTTGGTGGCTGCTGGTCATGTCAAGTGAGGAGATTTGGGGTTCTTTGCATGTTCTCCATGTCCAGGTGGCCCCATCTTTCAGAGACAGGCAGTCTCTCCTGCCGTCTGGGTACAGAAGAGGGTGAGGACATGTACAGCCTTGTCCCAGGTCTCAAAGACCTGTGCTGACCCAGATTGCCTCAGTGATGCCCCACAGCAAGGGGCCAGGGCCAGTATGAGACAGGTTCTGAGTCTCCTGTTTGCGCTGAGGAATGTATCACCATCTTTGAAATAGGCAGCTGCTTGGGCCCAAGGGCTGTATGTGAGCACCTGCAGCTTTTCTGCAACCTCTGTCAACTTGATAACTGAAGTCAACAGCAGTAAGCATTGCTATCCCCCAAAAAAGAAACCAAAGAAAGCCCTCTGGGCTGTGGCTATTTGAAATACTCTCAAAAGGAGTTTATGCAGTGGGAATTAAATTCCCATCATTTCAGATAAAAGAGTTTCAGTTTGAGTCTCCACTGTGACACTAGAGGACTCTCTGGAAGTCCATTTTGAAACAGGAGGAGAGAGGTGTAGGTAATTTTGCCCCTGGACTTTGTAGCATGAGCCTTGTGAACAATCATGGCACTTTTCCTGTCTCTTTAAATTTGTCAGCGTGCCCTCATTTTGCAGTTGAGTTGTCATCTTCTGCTGTGTGACTCAGTATGGCACACCTGATGGGTGCCTTGCTGGGGATGGGTGAATTGCAGTGAGGCAAGGGCAGGCTTGTAATGATCAAGAGTCCTGCTTGACATTTGTGCTGCAAGGCAGATGACCGAGGGAGGTGAACCTTTCAATTTAATGTTTAAAATAATGCTATGCAACACATTTCATAAGATTAGTTTTATTCCAATTAACTCCTTAGTAAAGTGGTGAATTTTATTTTGGAGTGAGACATAGAGATTATGAATATAGAGATCCTTCTGTAATTCTTCTCCCTCCCTTTCCCTCTCCATTTAGGATTAGACTGCATGTTTGCTTTCCGTTAGCAATTACCTTCATGTCAGTATGAGTGCAAGAGGTTATAGAAGTGCATGATGTTTCTCACATTGTAGCAGCTTTCTGCATACCAACCCCTTTGCCCTTTCGACTACATGGAAAACTATAAATGTGTCATGCAGAAAGATTTAAATGAGTGTTATTAAGGTCCCAGACACTCATTCCAGAGCTGCAATTTCTTAAGAGCTGTCTGAGCTTTACCTTACATGCAGCCATCACAGTCATGCCGACTGAAACCCTGCGAATTATTTTGGAGACATTTTTGTATGACGTGTCTTGAGAAAAGAGTCTGAGCATCTGTGAAACAGATGAAGTGAAAATTCCTCTGGCGTCTGTCAGCAAACATAAGCAGGTGGAGCACATCCAAGTTTCTGCAGCTGAGGGAGGGCTCCAGAAAACATGGTCATTTGCGGCACAGAGGGAAAATTGGAAGAAAAATCATTACTTATATATCTTCATTTGATAGTGCCATGTCATATAAGGCCAGTCCCACAACAGCAGCTTTCTGCTTCATTTCAAGGGCTATTGTAACTCAATTGTCAAGTTTGTAGTGAAATGCAGAGTTCACTGCAGACCCTCTAAGATACAAATTGCTGAATCCAGAGCTGTGCGCTGCAAACACGGCTCATTTCTCATTTTGAAGGGTGTTACAATGATTACAGTTCTTGCCTGTATAGGGTTAATCAAGATAATCACTAAAATACATTTCTGAACCAATCTCCTAATTGTAGTATTCCTGAAAATCAAATGGTTTGTATGTTTTAAGGCAAACCCCAGGAATTCAGAAGTAAAAAATATGCTGCTGGTGTCCACTAAAGGAAATGTGTGTGGTAAGAAGTTGTTTTTGCTGCCCAGGATGAAAGGCCAGCTGGCGTCATTTAGCTTTTTATGCGTATGCACTTCTATAGAAATAATTTTTACTGAACGGGTCTCAAAGCCTTTTAGTGTCACTTAGTTAATCCTCATAACAATCCTGTGCAGAGCTGCACCATTGTACACATGGGCAGACTGCAAATCGGGGAGGTTTGACTAATCCGTAGCTGCACAGTGAATCAGTTCCATCGTGTCCTATCTGTCTTTGCAAGGCAGCACAACCTTCACTCAGAAAGGAAACCAAAATGCAACATAAAAGTAACACTACTGGTTATGTAGTATGTTTTAGAACATCCTTCGTGAAGCAATGCCTTTAAACAGTGTATGAGATAGAAATAAGATTTGTTTATTACATGAAGGACAACTACGAAGGATTAAGTAATTTGTACATTAATTGACTTCGCTACTTCAAGTACATTGTTGATGTACTTGGGTAATTGCATAGACAAAGAATGACATTTCCCAGTACATGAAAGGAAGCCTTCCTTTCTTCTCAAGAAAAAAAAAGAGACTGGAATTTATTTATTTTTTAAATAAATGCTTTCTTCTTCTAAGAGCATGACAATGCAGAAATGCAGGCATGCCAAATTTGACCTTGTGTGTGAAATGAGCAAATGGCCTTCACTACTTTCTCTGAAGTTTGCATCCCCTTAAAATGATCTACAGTCTGTTTTCCATAGTTGTCTTCAAAGACCAAGAAAGTGCAATTAAAACACACAATATGTGGCTAACTCAGTAGTTCCTCAGTGGCATGATCTGACTCCTGGATGGCAGCTTGGTACCTTTGTGACTTTATGATGCTTGGATAGTCTGCCATCATCACATGTAGGGTGGGGAGAAAGTGGGAGAGACTGTAGGCTGTAGTTGAGAGGAAGGTGTCAGAAATGTCGTCCCTAAAGTGCATGGCCTTTCTCTATAAGATTCTAGAGTGACAAGGCGAAGTTTTAATTTTTCCTTTTCATTTTATTAGATTTTTTTTTTTTCTCTTTTCCCTGGAATGTTGTTATAAAGGGTGCAGAGAATTCATAGAAAAAAATGCCCAGTTTCCTAGTATCTCATGCTGCTGTTGAAATTAGACAGTATATAGACAAATTATCCTGTAGTCATGCCTGACTGTAGCCTCAAGATATGAACAGTGTTTCTTTATTTCCAGCTGACAGGAGGTATGACTGATGGTATAAATGAGAATCCTCATTGTGAATGAGCTGGAGATGACCTGTGGTTTAACCCTCGGGTTTGGTTAAGCTGGTGTGTTCGCTCATGTCTCAGGGCTATCTTTCCAATTAATTCTCCCAAAATTGATGAGATGAATAACATGAAATATATTAGGATGCATGTGTCAGGTGATGGTGAAAGTGCTGCTTGATTATACGGATATGAAAAGATGTCTTTAATAGAGTGCTCTATAATCATAAGCAAATTCCCTGTTCATTTTATAGCAGTATAACTCCGCGGCAACTGTACTAAACTTGTAGAATTGCTCTGATATTCCACCACTGTAATATAAAACACCGTTTTAAGTTCCTCCAAGATGAGTGCTACATAAAAAACACCCCCAACCCTACATATTGTGTAATATAGAAGACATATTGTTCATATTCTACTGAGTGAAATCTGTTTCTTATTTCTTTTGCTGAGTGTCCAGATCATATAAATGATAGTGGCCTTTTCTGTATAGCACAAAGCAAGCCATGGTCTTTTCATGTCTGGAACAGTTTGACGTAATCAACATGTATCTAAGATATTTAAGATGCTTATTCATCATCTAAAAAAAGCTATGGCCCAGGCTGCTATTCCCAATTGTAAAATTCAGGGATCTTTGGTAGAAAATTAAATCCCCACTAAAAAGCTATGCATTCCTCACAGATAATATATATTAACTTAATCCAGTGTTTCATTTTCCCCTTCTAAACTCAAAAGAAGGGTAAGATAGTATTGGCCGCTGTTCTGATCTCCTTATAAAGAGTGAATAATGCCTATAACCCTGACTGGTCCCTGTGTCCAGTTACCTTGCACACCCAGTGAATGGGTTCAGGAAGGAGATGGGTATGAGGGTGGGTTCAGGTTTCACATCATTAGAAGTGTGTCCCTACAAATCTGTTCTGAGCACTTCTTGGTAAGGACAGGCAGCTTCTGCTTAGATTTCAGATTTTGCATTGTGGATTCAGACCCTGGCCATATAGTATTGTCCATCTTGGAATTATTTTGTAAAGGCCATATAGAAAAACTGGGAGAGTGGTTATGCTGGATATATAGCATTACGCTCTGGTATCAGTACCATGATTATACCCTCACGGTTTCCTTGTGGTGAGAAGCGAAGTTACTTCATTATACCAAAGTTTCGGTGAATCAAAATTGATTTACTGGTTCACTTCAGCATGAAGGGATGACAGAAGGGGACATTGTGCTCCCCACCTTGCTCCCTTTTTTTGTTTGGTTGGGTTTTTTTTTTGTTTTGTTTTTTTTTATTTTTTTTTTTGTAAGACAGGCATTGTCATATTTACCTTTGCCTACATTTAAACACAAAATTTAATCAGGTTTCATGTTTTTTCCTGGGGGAAGATACACACACAAAAGGTTATATTCACACTAGAACAATTCCAGTTTACTGTGTGGCATCCTTTAAGACAGCTAAAATGGGCACCTCTCTCGAAGCAGATCAAGGGAGTTTTGCAGGACTGTGAGCAATATAGATTTGTCTTAGGCAAGTAGCATTGGCTGGAGATGTAAGTTCACATTTATCAATGATCCTATAACAAGTTCTCCACTAGATTGGTACAAACAAACAATTTTCCAATTTATTTTGTTGGTTTTTCTTTCTTTTTTTTTTTTTTTAGAGAAAATAAATTACAAACATTATAAGGATATTTTTCCTTTTTTCTTTTGAAGCCTATAGAATTCATACTATCTCAGTGCCCTTTTGTTTCTTTTTCCAGAGCGCCATGAAGAAAATTGGTTATTGGTTTTTTTCCCCCTTCTGTCATTTTCTTTAGATTGAATAGAGATTGATTGCTCCTCTGGGATGAGAAAAAACAGGCTGAGTTTTCCTGTGATATTCTGTGCTAGCAGCAGTGGAGAGTACAAATCAAGCAGTTTAGTGTTTTAGTTTTAGATTTTGATTCTTAATGAATATAGATTCCATTAAGTCAATGTACTTCTATTATTTCCTGTTTATACAATCAGTTCTCCTGCTCTCTCATTGTCTGGAAGCTGCTCTTTTAATTGTAGTTTTAGATACAATTTTTAGTCCTGTTCGAGGTTCATGATGAATCTTCCTTTGATATTGGTACTATGTGGATTGCGCTGAAGGGGTAGTATTGCGTTTAATGAATTCTGTTTGTCTTTTTAAATTTTCTATCCATTAAATAACATACCTGTGACAAGCAGATGCTGACCTAGGCATTTTATAGATATACAGATACTAAAAAAAAGAAACTAGAAAAAACTAAGACAAAAAGATAAATAACTTATTAAAGCTATTAACAAAAGAAGCCTGCAAAGCAGAGAAAGACAATTTGAAAATTCACACTGATCAGATACTTGAGCTACTTGCCTGTTTCTTTATATTTGTATATGCAAAGAGGCCCAGCAGGCACAGTAGTGGTTATTTACTGGTGGAAATACCCCTTTACAACCACAGCTGGGGTAACTGCATACGCAGGCACAGCCCACTGATGTTCTGTGTATTGCATGTCTGGAGTAGTTTGTAGAACAGAAGTTATAGAAATGACTTCTTAGGAGTTTGTTTCCAATGGCTTTTCTCACTATAAGGAAATGTTTGTGTTTGTTCTTTTGTTATATATTTTTATGCTTATTTGCTTCTCGGCATTCAGTTCCCATAAAATCAACATCTATGTTTAAAAATATTTTTTGAAGGCAGACTGTCAGAAAATGCATCTGGATGTGATGGTATTAATTTAAAATTATATGGTCCAAAAAACCCCACAGAGGTGAACTCATTTGAGAAACAGTCTATCTCCATACAGTGTAACATATGTTTACCTAAAAGAATGTTTCTCAGTATCTCTTGGAATGTTGCTAAGCATCTCTAGGGATATTACCAATGAGAGAAACAGCGAAAGTGAAGGATCATTCACATGTTTGGAGGAATGCTTTGAATTTCATTTAATCCTGTGGTATGTGTTTGAGATATATGGAGAAGTACAAGCATTTTGGCTAGCCCAGGCTTGCCTCCCAACTATCTGTATGTGCTGAAATACTTTTGTCTCATCTGCACCTTGTTTATATGGGGTAAAACTGATGGACCTGGATTGTCACCTTGTTTCATATTTGACCTTCAGCAGTGGATGTCTTGAAGAAGAGGCTGAAAAGTAAACAAGATGACAGTGCCTGCACCTGGCCGATTGTTCAGTGTCTAAAAGGGTGTGGGATGAAGTAACTTGTGTCTGATCTTGGCTGGTAATCATCATATGAATCCTCTTATCCTTCAGGCATGAAATTTGATTACCTCAGGTCTTTCTGGTTTTGCTTACATAGCTGTGAATAGAACACCTGCTATGTTACCTAACTTCATAAAATTACCCAATTTTATAACCCTTTAACCAAGGAAGTACACCTGGTTAAGAGAGGGAACCTCTTTGTCTCAGCCAGTAACATCAGGCCAGACAAAGTAAAAGTGATTTTTCTATCTGTGACCTATGCAAAATCTCATAGACTACCTCTGTTATGCACTGTTCTGGAGGTGGAGGTGTCTTGCTCTGCCTGTGCTGTTCCCAGTATGATATATGATGCATACACGGCAATACAAATATATTCAAAGTTAAACAGACAAAAGTTACTGCATCTGCTGGTGATCTTATAAATGGTTCAGTTATGCAATCTGGAGGGTGTGTTTTGAATGAGAGGTGCATTCAGATCGGGGCTGAGGTATTTGAAATACCTCTGAATGCTCCATTTTAAGCAGAACACTTGTAAGGATACCATCGATAGTAGGAAATACCTCAGGGCTCTGAGTGCTTAGATCATGGGTTGCATTTGTGCATTTAAAACCTGGTTCTCTGTTTCTCCTTGTATGTCATATATACAGAAAATGTCATTTGATGTGCAAGGGCAAGTAAAAAGATTTGCTGACAGAAGGGTGTATTGTAAATTATTGATAGATGACTGGGCCATAGGCATAGCAATCCTTATTTCCAGCGTCAGTCCTGAAATGCAGCAGCACAGTTCAATTGCATTCTGCAGTAGATTTCTGCAAATTAATTGTTTTTCATACTGATGAAAGCTGTTTTCACTCTGGACAGGATGAAATTACTCTGATGTCTCATCCTGTTTTTTCCTCCCCTTTTCCCTCCACCCTGATCTCTGGGCGCACGCTCTCATTGTTTTTTTTTCCTCTTTCCCCTGCAGTTCCTTTCTGTATTCCAGACAAGGAACCTGGTTTTAATTTTCATGTGTCATGTCTGTCTCATAAAACACACACACTGGATCATATGACTGTTGTGCAATATTAGAGCGCTGCTGAAATGAATATCACATAGAAGGACTCGTAAAGTCATCTTGAAATAAAATATATTAGTTTCAGATTTGAAAGGGGCAGTAATTCCATACAGATAAAGTAAAGATACACTGACCATGAATAATAAGTTTGTTTAAAAACAATCCTTGTGGCTTTGGCCCCAGTCACTGTCAACAACTGCCCCACATGGTCCTGCCGAGCGTGGGCAGGTTGGGGGAGACTGTCTTAGGCCCTTGAGCAGGGGGACATAGCGGGACTGTTCCCATGTGCAGCCGCAGAGCTGTGTTCAGCATGGTGCAGGCCCTGTGTTGTGCATAGAAGAAATTGTCCATCCAGCGCTGACCCAGAGTGTAATCATTGCATCACAGTCAGTGTCCAGTTTTGAAACAGCTATGAATAACTTGGTTATAGCACAAGGGGTGATGGTTTTAAACTAAAAGAGGGGGGATTCAGGCTGGATGCAAGGAAAAAATTCTTTACGATGAGGGTGGTAAAATCCTGGCACAGGTTGCCCAGAGAGGTGATGGATGCACTGTCCCTGGAGATACTTAAGACCAGGCTGGATGTGGTTTTGGGCAACCTGATCTAGATGAAGACGTCCCTGCTCAGTGCAGGGGAGTTGGACTAGATGACTTTTGGGGGTCCCTTCCAACCCAAACCATTCTATGCTTCTATGTTGTTCTGCACTGTCCTAAGGCTCTGTGTGACTAATGACTTAATAAGGTTTTACTTTGCGCATGTAGGCATAGCTTTTTATTCAGTGTGTGAGTTCAGTAATACAGTTTCAAGAAGTCTATGGGAATTAGGCACGGGAAGAAGATCCTTCATGGATGTGGGCTGCAGACTTCAGTGACTGGCTGCTCTGTAAGGCTTGTGAGCCAAGGACATCCTTCTGGTGTTCAGTCTCTTTTGCAGAAAATGCTGCATAGCTTTTTTAGTAGCTTGCAGCAAAGAATAATTGTAAGTTTTAAGGTAAGTAATCCAGATGAAGACACCTTTTTGCTCCTAGTCATTCAGATAATAATACACTTCCTAACATGAGACCCTAGATGGTGGTCATAGAGGTAGATCTCTACTGATTAAGTGGAAAGATTTTAATGATGCATGTTACTGCTGAATTGCCAAGCTGATCTGGAAGGAGCTTGTTTTCCTAGGACTTTTGCAGTGTCAGCTCCACAGCAGGACCCAATCTGTTTTCAGACTCTTTTCTCTGGAGAGGGTGAATTGGAGTCAAAACAAGACCCTCCTCTTCCACCCTCTTCCCCTCCCCTGGCTGAAGTAGCACAGCAAAAGAGCCAAGCTGACAATGATCTGAAGGGTGAAAGAACAAGGGAAACTGTAAAACATGTATGATGTTATAGAAGCAAGTCAAGAGACTTTACCAAAGAAAGCAATTTTTTCCACTTAAGTATGGACCTGTTGTGCATGTGCTTTAAACACAATGTGAAACAGGAAGAGAGAAGCTTTTGAGTGCCCACATGGAGTGGAAGAGCTATGCAGCTACATGACGACTGATGGGACATCATAATTTTTGGATGACTGTTTCCTTCAGGATAATTTTGTATTCTTTTCTTACAGAAATATGAATCAGGGAAGGAAGGAGTTCACAAAGAAGTCTGTATACCTGGAGTACTTACAAACAGTTTTATGTTGTTACTGCTGTTATTGCACACATCTGTCTTATTTGAAAAATATCATTTGCTTTTCTCTTGTGCTGTGTTTCTTGATTTGCTGTCATCTGGATGTGCTGAATTACAGGTAGCTTTCATGAACAGAATTACAAGGTACGGTCAGCAAGGGCACCCACACTGTCATGTTGCTTCATGTTTGTCCTGAGTCAGCTTTCATGGGCATGGTTTGATGTAAGGTATGAACAGGCTGGAGCTGAGCAGAATATGCCCTTTATATCTGACATGCTTACTGAGTCATGGCCCCTGTACTCCTGCTTTGATTAAAAAGGCTGCTAGGCCATCCAAGGTTTTCCTTGCCCCTCCTCTTTGGAGCTTGTCCCTTCTCCATCGTGTTGCTTTCAGATTGAGAGCAGAGGTGTGAAAGTGCCCTTTGCTACTTCTGGACATGCCAGCCAGCAAACATGAGAAAATGAGAAGCGTCACAGCCTTCCAAATTTGTATGAGAGATTGCTCATTTACTGCAGATTCACAGCCCTGCAATATCGGGGGGTGAGAGCATCCTGATGTGGCACAGCTTGGAGAGGCTCAGGCTGCCTGTCCTCAGTCCGTGGCTGAGGGCTGCTGCTGCTGCTATGGGCTTTGCCAAGAACTTTGAGGTATTTCTTCCTGGCACACACCAGCTAGGAAGGCTGAGCTGCTTGTCTCCACGTCTGTCCCTGCCCTCTGCTGAACTCTGCTGTTGCTAAGGCTGGCACCCAAACAGATGGTGGAGCCAGAGGTGGATGGTTTTGAAGATCATATCTCATGGTCCTGAAAACCTCTGGTTCTAAACCACTTAAATTCTGGTA
>JANHGB010057701.1:0-21439 GCA_026283785.1 Coracopsis vasa
TCTAGCTTTAGACTCGTCCATTATTGGAGCAGCTCATCCTGTTATACAGGCAATCTGTGCTAAGAGTTGTCAACACAGGTAGTAACAGAGCAAATAAGCAGGTCACCAACCACAGAGATGCTATAAAGCAAATTCTAAGCTCCCATGGGTGTACTAAACTGCTAAAAATACCCTGCTTACTGCTGGAATGAAGTATAAATATTGCCTGGAAGAGAATAAATTAACCCAATTGCTTATAGAAGTGAATTCCATCTAATCCTGTACCTTTTAATTTAGTCATTGCACATGACAAAAACATCAGAATCAAAATACAAAAAGCTTATTCTTTCAAGACTAAAGTTTGAACAGATCCATCTCTGTGTTGAGACAACACTTAAATAGGTCTCAGAAGAAATAATGTGAAATTCTTTCCCATTGAAAGCAATGATAGAGTTGCTGTTGACAGCAGACTTGAGCTTAACTCTGAATGCAGTAAACTGATTCAGTAAGGTATTTAAATACATATAATTATAGAAAAAAATGATCTGATGAGCCATGACCCTATCTGTGAAAATTTACCTAATGAAACTGTGTGAAATTAACTTTATTCACAAAGCACACCTGTTCTGCTGGGAAGATGGCTATAAATAATTTTGTGCCACCTGCCTCAGCTATGAGAGCTCCTATAAATCATATAATTCTCTCTGACAACTGATGCAGCCTTAAGGGCACCTTTTATTTTTTGTGCTTTTTCTGAAAATGTGTATTTGCATAAGAACAAATTTGAATTTTAATAAATTTTCCACAGGATCTCTTTTTCCTCCCCCCAAAGTGAATGGAGTTTAGTTTATTCATAATTTTGCCTTCCCTCTTACAGTTGCGTGCATGGCCAGATTCTGAGGTAAGATGTGATCACTTGTGAATGCTGCCCATCCAAAGATGCTATCACTTGTGTAGGCAGTGCCTTAAAGGAATTGTTTCAGTTTGGCTGTGCTGAGTTCAGATAGAAAGATATGAACTGAGTGGAAAACCAAGATTTATCAAGGCTGTGCTCATCTATCAGTCTGATTTTCCCAATTCACTCTTCTCTTCCTTCTCTGTGAGAAATTGCCCTTTCTTTTCTGTCGGAGGCTGAATTTAAACCCCTAAGAAAGCATTGCTATAGAGCTTGCAATGTTCTGCTTACCTCTGATATAAGGTTTTAGCCGGCTAAGCCAGTACCACATGCATCAGTGAAGGGGCAGAAGCACAATTCCTGCTCTACAAGCAGAAGATAAGTCAACAGTGTCATGGTGCTGAGAGCAGGGTAAATACCTTATTAGGCTGTATAAACAGTGTAGACTGCAAAAATGCATGCAGTAATCCTATGTAAAAATACAACGATTTTCTTTCAAGGAGGATATAGATTTATTGGTTGGCTCTTAGAGAAGAGCAACTCATAATGGAGATTGAAAGAACTGCAGTTGTATAACCTTTAGAAGAGAAAATCATGGGGAGACACTGTAACAGTTTTCAAGTATGTGAAAAACTATTGCAGAGAGGAAGAAAATAATTTGTTCCTATGCTGAAGACTTGTAGCACAAGTTAAGCTGTGAGCAGGGAAATGAAAAAAGAATCCTTAGGGGAAAAAACACAATACCAAACTCAGTCTTCTGGCAATAACCATAGCACAGTGCTGCAGGACATAGCCGAGGAGAGTTGTGGAGGTTAAGAATAGGCTGAACAAATGCCAGCTAGGAATGACAAGGGAGTAGCTGATGGCACCCCTCACTTTTGATTTCAGTGTCTAGCTCATTTTTAGAATAATTGCAATCAGTGCTTTATATGCATAATCTCAGTAAACAATATATTAATTCTGTAAAACTTGAGCTATGTATAATAGTACATTGATACACATGTGACAAATACAGGTTTGAATACGCAGTTAAAGTTTTCATTGCAATACATCTATTAGTGTTTTAATTGAATAATATGGCTGATATTTACTTTTCCTGTATTTAAAAATACATTTCTACCAGCACTTAAACCCAAAGGAATATGTTTTAAAATTCACTTTACCCACAATTAATATATAGTTACTTTATAATGATCTTGTATTTCATTCTAGAGTAGTAGGAAAAATTTCTATTGTTTTCTAAGTTTGACATGGTATGGTTTCATTTTATATATTTACTGATACATTGACTGTATTCCCAGAGATCCAGTTGTCTAAAATGGTTGCTTAGGGGTCAATGTACAGCAAGTCTGTCTCTATGTGAAAGGAGAACTGCTGACATCTTTAGTGTGAAGTCATTAGTTAAACTTAGCTTTATTTAACAGCTCTTCATCCGGAAGGAGTAAAGGAGGCATTTAAATCAACAGCAGTAGTGATGGCTCTGTGCTTCTGTTCTCACCACAGACCTAAGTACTGGTTGCACTTCAAAACATGTATTAATCCTTTACAGACTGAGTTCAGAACTCACTTTGAAAACCTGAAAGTGAAGGACCCACAAATTTCGGAATGACTTAACTCTTGCTCAAGAGAGGAATTCTTTTAATGAGGTAGAAAAAAACTATGTACTGTCTTCTGGATAACGTGCCCATTAATTAAATTGCAAGATGCTGATCTGTGTAGAAGATTTTTATAGACCTAACTGGTGGCCAGAACTTAACATCAATTTGCTCACCTATGTTCACTTATGTTTAGCTGAGGGGTAGGTCTGGAAGACACTGGGTGCTTGGAGTGAACAGCAGCCAGTTGGGTGCATCCAGCATCAGCAGACATGAATTTTCATACCAAGGCTGAAGAAGGCTGAGTGCTATAAGCAAAGGATGTGTTCCATACTAAAGTCCAGACTGCTTACTGTAAATAGAAGATGAAATTCAATATTGGGTTTAATGTTGTTAAAGGAAAAGGAAATACCTCCCCACATACACACACCTATCCCTTTTCTTTTATTTCTGGACAGGAAAGGTAGCACCGTAAACCCCATGTTGTTTAATACCTCTCCTGTTACCAGCAAAGCTTTGGGCAACAGTGCTTTTCAGGCTCCAGTGTTCACTTGAAAAACCCACATCATCTATAGTTTCCCAGTCTCACAAGTACGTTTCTTGCAGCAACCCTTCCAAACTGATATTTCGACTTACAGGCTGTCACTTATGTTTGCTTTCTGGAGCTAAACCTGCTAATGTTTCTAATGTGCTTAACTGAACTTGGAAACTGTGCTCTCCCTTGGTTACACATCAAAGAGAATCTTTCTAAAAGATTTTTGTCTGGTGCAGCGGCATGAAGGCACTACTGCTGGAATATCTGCCCCGGAGGAGAACTGACATGACATTTGAGTGAGCTAGCGGAGCTGACAGCTCATCCTGTTTGATTGCTGAGTCTGATGGTGCTGCTAAGAATCCTGAACTGGCCCGGTTGTGGTATTGCTGTTACATCTTCTAAAGTTTGACAATTTGATAGGCAAATATCTCAAGATAAAGTATATAATAAACACTGAAAATACAGATAAAATGGAAAAGAAGCTTGAAAATGGCACACTGAAATGAACAAACATTTTTACACTGTTTTTTATATGAAGAAATGTGAAAAAAAAAAGGCACAGCAATGGGTCAAATTCATTAGTGAACCTGCTTTATATCATACAACCACAAAAATGGTCCTCAAAAGTTACAGAAAATATATATGTGCTACAAAGAATCATACTGTGACTGTGTGCTACGTTCGTGTTTGCACATGGTTTCCACTGGACTTCAGTTGGGAGTATTGTCCCAGTGCTCCATCAATTAAGTAGTATAGCAGCCACAGAATTAGGGCAGCAGACAGGTCCTTCAGTCTTTAGTTATGAACTGGGTTTGAAGATCTAACCCTGTATATCAATATTACAATACAGTATTTGATAACTAAGTGCAGTAGCTAGGAAATAGACGTGTAAAGCTTAACTAGATCTGGTGAGGTTGAAATAATTGAAAATCGAATGCCATCCACCATCCTGTAGAAACTTCAAAACACAATGTAGATCAGTAAAAAGCCCCCTGAAATGCACTTGTACATTCCATCTCACCTTGGATGAAAGTATTGAATAGCATTTGCAGTAGAAAGAATCTCTTCATGTCCTGTCTTACTCCTAAGGTACGAAACTATTTCCACCTTTTTGATGAACTGCTCAAGAAAAAATACCATAAACTGGCTATCCTATCTGCATGTGATGCTTTTAGAAGGAAAGCAGAAGCCCCCTCTAGAATCATGAGATCTGTCATGGGGTCTGTCAGCTCCTGTCCATGCCCCCACAAATCGGGCAATCTTTTCAAATTACTTCCTTTTCCTTTATTTTCTCTGAGATGCCTCACTTCACACCATTATAGATCTCAATTTATTTCTCCATAAACTATCATTATTCTTTTTAGCATTTATGGCATTCACCTACCATAGTTGTCATTGTTGCAAATTGTTTGTCATTGTTGCCTCCCTCCATGGCTAAGGAAGGCACTCTGCGAATGTTGGCTGCTCCCAGTTACCTTAAGCAACAAAGGAATTGGAGAGGGAAGCCATAAAAAGGTCATCCCTTATATACTGAGAAAGGGCCAGGAAGACAGCTGGAACTACGTGTGCTGGTCTCTTGTTTGAATGAGCAAATTGTATAGCAGTTTCACTTCAAAGTATCTGCATGAAATTGCTGAATTCCACCTTCAATTGAAATATTTTCTGTGCTGTTAATGTGATTGATGTGTGTATTTTTTAAGAATGTGGTTTGGTGTTTTTTCCCTAATACTGTCTGCAGTCTGGTCTTTCTAATGTTTACTTTTCTTCAGCTCATGCCTAACCAGATTGGAAATGCACGTGACAGCATTTAGTTATCATACTTACATTGGTTTGAGAGGATACATATATCAGCACTGCAACTTTCTAAGCAGGCCCTTTTGTGCTTTAATTTCTCTGTCGACTATGATACACAAAAGGTTCTAAGAAGGGCTTACAATAGAATGGAAATAGTTGGAGAAATGAGAAAATACTTAAATGCATCGTTTTAAATCTCTTTCAATGGCTTTGATAGAACCTGGATTCAACTTCTGCAGAAGCTGAAGAAAAGCTTTGTTTTGACCTCAGTGGCATATGGGTTGGAGTCTAGAAACAAACCAACCAACCACCCCACTCTAAGGAGCTTCCTCTGTATTCTACTACACTCTGTCTCTTTTTAACAGCTTTCTTAGCTAAACATGTTTGAAGAAACCTTAGCAATTCACAATATTTATGCGACTTATTTTAGATTTTGTAATGCTTTATGTTTTTCAGAAAGTTTCATGTCCTGGGGTCAGGTTATAATGTAAGAACTTCAGTTGTCATTTAAAAAAAGTATTGCTTGGCTTTAAGATGACCAATATAAACAATAAAAGATTAAAAAAAGTCAAACATCAAGCAACCAAAATAAATAATGATCCCCAAGTCAATCTTGCATCCTTTGGGTGAGTGGACTGAAGATAGTGAACTCGGGATACTTCATTCTGGACAAAGATGGAAATTACCTGGCTGTGCATATACTTCTGTATACCTTCTTCATGCTATTACTCCTCATGATGTAATTAGGGCCATCTTTTTTCAACTGCAACCATTTCTGCTTCTCTGTAGTGATAAATTCATTAGTGTAAAGTGCTTTGGGTGAAGGAATTTCTTCACTTTAGTGCTAAAATATGACCCAAAACTTCAAAAAGGGGAAGCAAGAAATTGTGTGCATTTTAAATGATTCATGCAGACTTCAGATTTCTCAGCCTTTGGACATCTCTCCTTTATTTTCTCTGTCATCTCTTTGCTAGAGGAAGTTGCCTGACTTTCTATTGAAAATTAGGATTTTATATTGCTCAAAACATTTTCATAGCATTTTCCCAGTTCTTACAACTAAAGCCTTTTTAGCATCAAAAAACATGTTAGTAGATCTTTAAAAGTTTATCTAAATCATCAGTTTGTGAGTAAAGATCAACTTTAAGCAAAGGTGATCTTGCGTACCTCTGAGATTCAATTTGAATTTCATGCAGGTAAATATTACTTAATTGTATTTATTTGCTTAGATTATAAATAATTAAAGAATTCCTGTCCAAATCTCCCGGTGCCTCAACACATCAACAGCAGTGCCATCCAGCAATGCTGAATTAATTATTTTAACAGGAACTCAGCCAGACAACCTCCAGTAGAGACTTTCAATTCTGTCGTTACCGTGAGAAAAAAAATCCATAGCTTTCTCTAGAAATCTTATCAAGCAGCACCTTCTGTGTACTCCTGCTTCTTTTCTCTTTCTCTCCCTCTGTTCTGAAGCTGGGAAGGCATACAGTTCAGTCCTTATTTGCTGTGCGCTTTTTTGCTTTAATCTGGTTTGGACTTAAGGAATCATTTTCACAAATTGCCTATTCTCTGAAACCACACCTAATTACAGATCCATTTCAATATTTTCCTCAGTTTACAAATTCTTCAGGAATCCACATTGCATTTCATGCTTTTGGGTGAAAATAGTTCTTTTTTATTTTTTCCTTTAGTGTGAGGGTGATGAGGCGCTGGCACAGGTTGCTTAGAGAAGCTGTGGCTGCCCCATCCCTGACAGTGTTCAAGGCAAGGCTGGATGTGGCTTTGATCAACCAGCTGTAGTGGAAGATGTTCCTGCCTGTAAAAGGTAGGGTTGGAACTGGATGATCTTTAAGGTACCTTTCAATGTAAACCATTCTATGATATAAAAAAGTTTTAAAATCTCATTCTGGAATGCAAGCTAATCAGGGAAAAAGTAAAATGAAATGAAAAAATTAAATTATTAGATTGCAGTTATTTGATATATTCTCTTTACTTGAAAACCACATCTGAGATCATCTCTTTCTGCTCCAAATCAGAACAAAGCAGCAGAACAGTTTGTTGTCTTATTTTGATACATTGCTGTTTGTTTCATTAAAAAAACCCTAACATTCCAGAATGTTATCAGAGTTCCATGTGTGTATATATCTCCTTGCTGATTAATGGTGATGTGCTAAAAAAGTACCTCTGAGAACATGTAACATTGCCTAGCAGGTTTATGGGAATAATAAAGTGTGGAGTTCTGTTCATCAGCTTGTTTTGTCCTAAGTCTTCATGCAGGACTTGTGAGAAAGCCAAGGAGGTCTTTTAGGTTGCAGGGGTGTTTGGTTTTGGTTTTTAGCATTTCAGGATAAATGTATAACAATCAGCAGTCTTGTGATGAATACAGTACAAGTGATAACATCTATTTTGTATTTCAGTTCCTCCAACAACTAAAAAACCCACAAAACCTAAACAACAGAATAACAAGGGCTTTTGCATGGCTGGAAACGTTTGTTCATGCTCACCCTTAGAACCTTTGTGAGTCTTTTGTCAGGTGCTGTAACGTGCCTGTACGTGTCTGCTGCTGATAGTTGTCTGATGTGATGGACATGTTAGGTTTGGGGGTTTTTTTAATGTTGATAGCATTTTGTAAACTTAATTTTTCACAGAGTTCTTAAAGGGTCAAAGCAGAAATGTAATGTGATAATGTGACAACTAGAGTGTTCCTGGTACTTCTCCTTGCAATTCTGTAGCTGTATTCATAGGTACTTGGACTAATAGACAAGAGCACTGCTGGGTTTCCTGTTCTCATTTTTAGTGGTAGACTGTTCCATAAATCCCTTTTCTGAAATACATCTCCAGTACCATTGTTTTTGCTCATGTACAAAACAGAGCTTTGCTGGTTATAAGCATCTACCCTCTTTCAGTCCAAGTCAGAAAAAGCTCCTGGTGTTCTGTGCTGACATACAAGTATATCAAGCTTTGTTATATTTTCCTTTGTTCTGTTTAAGCATCATATTATTATTTCTTTTAGAATTAGCTGACATTTAAATATCTCACAAAAGTGTTTTATATGATATTTTACATAATATTTTATAAAATACAACTCAGAGACTTTACAAATTAAGCTTTTCTGAAAGCATATTTAATTCGCATACTTTATTTTTAATTTCCTTTTTTAGGCTAAATTCTAATGTATGTATGCCCGACAGACAAATGTACCTGAAGATATTTTTTATTCATATGCATTCACAATTCAAAGTAATGGCACACATTCCCAAGAAATATTAATCTTGTTCCTCCTCTTCTTTTTCCTTTTTTGTTATAACATGCAAGCAATACTTCTTTAGAAAGGAGCTAAATAAAAAGTAGGAATACTTAATGCACTAAGATTAAATACCAAGAATTCAATAACAATAATCATATAATAAATGGTATCCTCGTAATATCTGCTGTTGGTTTTGAACATAATGAATCATACAGCAATCATGCAGTTGAAGAACTCGTAATTCTTATGGAAGCCTTTCATTATGGGTGTGCTTTTCGTACTTCAAACTGAACTGTTCTATGACTGCAGGGAAAAAAATAAGGCTGTAGCTTTCATGAATCTTAAAGTGCAGAATGAGGATAAAAATAAGCGTGGTGTTTTAAAGTGAGAATGCAAGCTTTCTATTACTCTCTCTTACAAAGCTACTGAACACCTCCCCCATGCTGAAGTGCACCAAAAATGTCTGGAACTTTGACAATTATAGGCTCTATATAATCATTAATGTCATATGAATAAATAAAGCCTGATTAGTTCAGCACTAATGAGATGAAGTAGGTTCAGACAATTTTCATCACTGCAGACTCTATTCCCTCACAGTTCTGTTAGGGTAATTGTTCGGTGTTGTCATGTAATACAAATTATTTTTTAACCCTTTAGAGGTCAATAGCATTGTGTTAGAAAGATTTGGTGAAATTGTCAAAAGATTGTATGCAGTTTATAACAGAAACCTTTTTTTGTTCCTGGCAATTATTATACTAGCATATTTTAAATCTAATTTTAGTGGCAATTAAGAACAGGTTTTTCAGGTGTATTTGATACATCTGAAACTCACCAAAATAACAGGATAGGAAAGGATTATAGATTTCTGCTAGAAAGACAAAGGCATATTTATGAAAGGAAGAGTAAATTAAGCCATGGTTACATCCAGACAATAATCCTGAAATACTTAAATCACTTCAAAATGTTTTTCTTTTATTAACTTCTTCTTTTCAAGAACCTTCTGAGTTTCCTTTGGTCTCTTCTTCACTTCTAGCTATAAAGTACATAACATACTGGCTTCTCTGTCAAGTTCTTGAATATTTTACCATATTATCTGCCTCTCCTGACAGCTTATTTCTGCAGTTTTTTATGGAAAGAAAGATGCTGGAGATCAGATTGATCCAGATCAGTTAATGAAGGAAGCCTGCTCCAAACCTAAACTCAAAGCTCAAAAGAGAAAGAATTTAGGAGACATGTTTGTGCATATGCATATGTACAGTTGCATTTGGAAGTTTGCAGGTACTTATAAGAGCAAGTACGATTTGCAAGGAAAATATGGAAAAGTTATATCTATTGGTCTCGTGTTTGTGTTAACTTCCTTGGTATCATGTGTTAATACACATGAAAGCAGAGACAGTGGTCCTACCACCAAAGCTAATCTCTTGGTCAAATTCTCTTCTCAAGTGCTAATCAGGGATGATTCTACCTGTAGAGTGTAGCTTTTACCATGTGCATGCTACTGCATCCAAAGTTTTCTGGGGAGGAATCCTGGTTCTGGCACATCTGTGTTAGAAATTGGATTAAGCTGAAAGAAAACTAAATATTTTGCTTTTAGCCATCTATTTTATAGCACTATGCTGCAATCTTGAAAATTGCAGATGCAGTTTCAAGTTTTTGAGCATTTAAATCCATAATAACTAGATTAATTGGAAATATCAATTTCCCATCTTTGTTTATATTTTATGTTTTTAAACTATTAGAGGTATAGTGAAAACACAGCACTCGCTGTATTTTTCTACAGCCTGTGCACATTACAGTGACAGGATTAATGTTCACAGTCAGTACTCTAAACTGTTGGCTAATCTTCCCAGTTCTAATATCAGCAGTTATATTAATGTAAATTACTCTGTTGTAAAAGTTGTGTCAGTCGTGTATGGTTCAAAGCTGAATTTGCTCCGTATAAGAACTTGTGCATTAAACACCCCACAAAAAAGGAGAAACAGCATTCAAACCCAGACTAAACCTGCTTAAAGTATGAAATTAAATTGATTAATATACCTAAATGCTGGTATATTCTTCAGATAAATTAATAAAAATATATCTGTGGTAACTAATTGAACTGTGAGACGGTATGAGAAAGAGAAAATAGAACTCCAAAAGTTCATTTTGGAGGAGACATTAATAAAAACCAGATGACAAGCAGAAAAGGAAATTAGCTTCTAGTGTATAGGGATGTGAATAATGCTGGAGGATGTATCATATAACTTAATCAGATAGGCTGTAACAGGAAGATGCAACTGTGGTTTCCTTAATGACCAATGGGTGATGTAATCAAATGCTAAATGCACATTGTCAGGTTCTGACAAGTTTCTATCACAGCGAAGATGGAGTATCACTTAACCAGGACTTTAGACTGATAACGTATCCTCTCTTGAGTGAGCGGAAGGAGTCAGGAGCAGACAGGTTCCTATAATGTTGTTGTGACATGAAGAATCTTCCCTTGTCATTCTCTAATGTAAATATCACATTTCCTGAAGGTATATATACTTCTCCTGTCTTTGGCAGAGTACCAAATTATTAACCTTGCTAGCTCAGGCATGAGGCACAGTTGGGGCTACTGCACCTGGAGCCCACCAATGCTGCAAGAAGCTTTCAGATGGTTCTGGCTTCTGCCAGCAGCTGCTGGATCTTCCCCATGACTCGTCTATGCTGGTCCATCGATTAGCTAGATTAAGGCAGTTTGGCAGCAGCTGAACGTGCACTCACAAGTCTGAGTCTGAAGGATCTCTCTCCTTCAGGAAAGTAAGCTGAATAGTGCTGCTAATGTTGGGCTTGTAGGACTTTAATTTCTGTTTCTCTTGCTATTCGGTGCCTTGCCAGTGAGTGTGTTCATTTCAGCAAACCCACATGTTAAGGGTAGTAGAGCAGTGACCTTTGTAGCAGCAGGTTCAGATCGCAATTGAGTAACTTCTGTGAGCCTCAGGCCGAGGAGAACTCGTTATGTGGTGCATGGACACAAGGGCTGGGTGCACCCTTCCAGGTTGACTCTGAAGGCAGGAAAGTCTTTTTTTGTGCTCAGGAAGGGAGATTTGGTCCTTGCACAGTGTCAGTATGAGACCTTTGTTCACTTAATTAGAGTTGTTTAGCAGTGGTTTCACAGCAGGGTTCTGCTGTGAGTATGCTCTGCTGTGAGTATAAGAACCAGAGTCAAAATTAAGACTGAACTCATTGATAATACTGGGCTTTGCATTTTAATGCATATTACTAGCTGAGTGCTGGATTGTGTTTTTATGAAGGAGCAGATTAGGAAATAATTTGCATGTGAATCTCGAAGTCAGTGCAGTTTCCCTGGTAACAAATGGGGAACCAGGTCCCAAAATCTGCTTGTTACCATTAAAACATGTGTGTGCGTGTGTATATGGGGGAAAGGCGGAGTCCTTTTGTATAAATTTTTATTAAAGAAAAGTAGAACTGCAAAACTTAGAAAGATTCCTGATTTGCATAAAAGGAGGAGTAGAGGGAATGAAATTGGTTCTTGACTCACCAGCACTAAACTCACAAAAATCTCATTTCTAGTCAAGCAACGCTAGGGTATTTTGTAATCAGTTTTCATTTCTGGCTGTTGGAAATGGAATTTGCTATTGCTTATTATTTTCAGGGCAGCTTCCAAGAGCTGGTATTTCCATCAGTAGCTGCCTTTCAAGCTTTTTCAGAAGCTGCCTATGAAGGCGTCAGTATAACTGTGAGAGCCATGAAAGTTTTCCAGCTCTCATCTGTGGCTCCAAGAGGTGGGATCCTCACTGTGTTTCAGTTTAGCCCAAGAGAGATTCTCATGGTCCCCCATTGCTCCAGAGCAATTTACTGGCTTGGACCTGGAACAGTTTGTCACGTCTTGCTTTTTAAGTGATGTTTAATGACAGGTCTGAGTCGGAGGTTTTAACTAGATGACTTTTAATGTAGCGGCAGGACAATGTAAAGGAGTTGAAGGGAAAAAGTGCCAACCATTTGTTGCTGGAAGAGTGACTGAAAGATGAAATTATCATAGCAATAACTGGAGCAAAAGAAAAGCTGACCGAACTATTGGGAGGTACTGGTTACCTTCAAACCTGGCATCCTGGAGCCATGGGACACACAAAAAACACCACAAAAGCAGAGAACTTCAGGAGTTTAGGCAGCATTCTGGGGCTTTATTGAACCATGCAGTAGAAGCATAAAATATTTTGCTATTAAATCACACCCAGTGCTCTCCGAACACCAAATGTCTGATGTTTTTCTTCAGTTATTTCCTCAAACTTAATACACCGCCTCACTATTCTTGATGCTGAGTTTTTCAGTGACTTCTCAGTAAAATATCTAATGACAAATCTGTGTACTTAAAAATTAACTCCAGAAGTATAGCTGAGGACATTTAATTAACCAGGTGAAAAGTCTTTTCTTTTCCCTCCTTTCACATCTCTCTCTTATAATTAAATAATTTCCAGTTTAATAATTTCCAGTTTACAAGTTATTCTAATTAGACTTAAGGTTTGAACATAAAGCAAATTGAAACTTTAGTTGCCCTAAAATTTCTTCAATGTATGTATGAAGGAAAATACTAAATTTAAAAAAAAAAATTCCTCCTATTCAGAGGTGAAGTTTTTAAGAACAAATTAAAATAATGGGGTTTGTTATGACTAAAATTAATTACTCTTCAGTTTCTCACTTAGAAGCAAACTAAGGTACTTTTGCTGCTGAACACAGGTTTTTTCAGACTAAAGTGATTTTTCATGTCATGTTGTAGGGTTGTTTTTTTTTTCTATTAATGAGGCATACGATAATCGGGAATAAAAAGGGAAAAATACATTTGAATGCAAACAACCTGAGTTACTGAAAAGTTCATATCATCAGCATGAACAAGCCTTATATTTTAATACTGTATCACTGAAAGCAGTAGCGTAATTAAAAAAGGTCTTGTGAATGTTCAAGTTGTGAGGTGGAATTCCCTGTATACTGCCGGAGATGGATTGTGGACTCAGAAATGTAACTCCAATTCAAGCACACCTTTAATCAAAACTTGTTTTCCATTTTTTTTACCCAATTCAAAAGCTTGTGGATTTAAAACACAACTAACGCAAACACATGTAAGTATGGTGATTCTGTGTCTTTTATTGGTAAGAGGGACATCATGCAAATGACGAGTTTGCTTCGTTTTGAAGGTTACAGTGAAATTTTCTTTTCTCAGGTTGTAATTACATTTCCAGTTCCCTGCCAGCATATGCTGATTGCCTTTTGCAGCTTCCTTGGGGCTTTGTCAATCCATTGATTAAAGAAACATTCTTTAAGTGGATTTGTACTACATTTGAATAGCTGATACCATTTGATTAGGGCTGAATGCTGATATGACCCTCAGTAAATAGCTATTCCTAACTCTTGTGATTTTTTTATCATGGATCTTGTGTCATCAACAATTTCTCTTAAGTTCTGGACTTCCAAATAATTACCTGGTAGGGTGGGTTGACACTCCTAAATGAAAACTTCTGACTTGTGGTTGCAGAAAAAACTCAAGAATGTGGCCAGGGTGCACACTGGTCCAGAAGCTAAAAAGCAATGAAATTGTGATTATTTCTTTTAAAAAGCATTAAAATAATAAATTTTATGCTGGTTGTTCCTCCATCTTGCTGGATCTAGCTCAACAATTCTTGTGCTTAATGTTATTTTTGACAAAATGTGCCATCATACTGCCTATTTTTAATGTCCTCATATTTATGAGGCAGTTCCTCCAGGATTTACCTCATCACTCAGTCTGAAAGACAGAACCATGTTTACTCAGTGAGGTCCAGTAACCTCTCAGCCTCCACCAAGGAGAGTGGGATAATGCATGCTCTTTAGAGGTTTGGCTGAATCGTGACCAAAGTTCTTAGGATCAAATTCATGCAGAGGAGCATTATGTGGAAATCTTGTTTGCAAGCACTAAGTGGTACGTCCTCCTGAGATGACCTTTAGTAACTTCAGATGCTTCTCAGTAAAACTGCTTGTGTGACTGCTGCGTGTACAGTTTTCAATGGGAAAAACACAAGATTTAGTGATAGGATAGTAAAACAAAAGCTTGAGGTATGGCAAATATGATATGTACTCTTTTCTGTTCTTGTTTAGAAAAAAAAGTTGTGTCTGTTAAATTAATGTAATTTTAAGGCCCTTTTCTCTATTGTTACAAAAGGATGTATCTTCATTATTAAAAACATGCCAAAAAAACAAACCCCACACTATGATTTTTTAAAGATAATTTTGAGATGTTCTTTAGTTTCTTAATACATCATTCCAGTGAATACTTACCAGTCAATTTATTCTTATTATTTATA
Organism: Coracopsis vasa; assembly: GCA_026283785.1. Lineage (NCBI taxonomy): Eukaryota > Metazoa > Chordata > Aves > Psittaciformes > Psittacidae > Coracopsis > Coracopsis vasa. The sequence continues at coordinate 14,360 of JANHGB010057701.1, forward strand.
ATACGGAAAATATTCATTAGCTCAACTATTCTTGTGTGTTCATAATTAGAATAGACTATCAAGTTACATCTATTTTGAAGAAAATTTTTAAACCTGTTCCCAAGTTTCTTCTTAAATATATTTTTTTCCCCCTTTAACTCATTTCTTTCCAGTAACTCAACTTTTCAGTTGAAAACTCTCCGCAAGTGATAGAGAGAGATTTTTAGATTAAAGGAAGGTATCATGAACATGCAGATTTATAGAGATCGAAGAGGCCATTTCCCTGTGTAGCATATAATGCAGCATTATAAGAATGGTTTTTAAAGAACTGTTTTCCAAAAACAAATGTGCACGTGCTCACATGTATAAAAGGTGGCACTGACTTATGATATACTATATAAATTTGAGATTATTCACAATCATTCCTATCTATAGTCAAAATAGCTTTGTTAATTATGTTTATAACCTGAACTATTGCTGATGTAGGCTCTGATTTTTTTTAATATGATTGGACATATAACAGAAATCCAGGCTGAAATAGAATGACTTGGCACACTGAATTAGCAGTGTCTTTGTATGATATCAAGACATTTTGAAGAAAGAGTTACAATGATATAACCAAGGCAAAAACTTTCAAATGTGTACAGAATTTGTAGGAAGATATGGATAAGCTGTAAGGAGTGTTTACTAAAGGGATTTGAATTTGTTAGGCTGCGATATATTTAAATGTTTCCGAAGGAAATAACAGCTAAATAACACAATAATGTAATTCCTATAAAATTGAATGAACCATTTTAATGAAGAAAAAAAAAATTTTGTAGTACTCAAATATTTGCACACTTGTTTTTTAGCAAAATAAGAAAAAAATAATTAAAAAATCACCCAAACCCAAAAGTTAGAGAAGAGATCTAGTATGTAAATCCAAGCCCCTTTGACACAGGCCTGAATTTGCTTTTGAGCCATTTGGATGGCTTTGCTTTGGAACTGTAGTAAGGTTACACCAAGTGGTATACACACAGCCTCAGTTGCAATTCTTCGCAGCTGCTGCTTGACAGAGTCGGCGTGCTAGGAGACTAAAACAGAAGAGGATATATGGGATAGCTGCAGGCAGGCTATTCCACTGCTTACTGCAATAGCCATTAGGGTGTGTTTTCTAATGTCTACTCTGAATCTTTCATGCTGAAACTGGAACTTGTGACTTGTTCTCTTACCTGCCACAGTATAGAAACCTAACTTCTCTACAGAGAGCTTTTTTGTGCCTGAATACTACTACAATACCTACCTTTTTTGATTGTTATTGCTGGTGGGTTTGGCTTGCTTTGTTTCTTTGGGATTTTTTTTGTGCCAACCACCCCGGCTTTTTTTAAATCACCATAGAAGACGCATTCTAGACCTCTACCTCTTCTTATTTCTTTTCACTGCATTCTCTGTAGCTTATTCACATGTTCCTTGAACTACAGTGCTTCAAATTGCACAGGAAATTTCAGCTGAAGCAATAGAAATGCTCAGTAAGCCAGAGGTGTTACATGTGAGATTTAAACACATGAATTTATGCTAGGAATTGCTCTAGTTATGCTTACAAAATGGTCTGTCAGAGCAACCCATAATGTCACATAACTTCTGTATATAAAGCTTAGATCATCAGCTGTAAATTCCAGAAAAATTAAATGCATGTGCATTTAAATGATTAGTGCATATCAGAGTTAGGGAAGGATTTAGTATAAAACCATTTTGTATTTTGGGAGAATATTTTGTTAATAAACCTGGAAAGTCAGAGCTAATGTTTGATTTCACTTATTTAGCATTTTATTAGAAAATCAGATCCTGTTCTTAAGAACAGTGTAAGATTTCAGGTGGAAAAAAAAAAAAAAAAGCTTTTTTTCTTAAATCACATACTTTTCTTATTAAAAGTCTGAAATCTGGATACTTACTGAAGTAAAAAACCCCTCTTCATTTACAGTAACTCCTCAGGGCACAGTAGTCTTCCATGCACAAACAAAATACTGGAAACGAATGAGCAGCATCAGAAAGTTAATATCATACATGAATGGCAAACCCTTAATCATTAATGTATTTTTTTTTTATGTAGCTGCTACCGGAAGAAGTCATTTTCATTGTGTCTGTTGGCCCCAAAATCCCATTACAATCATCCTGTGTTTAATATGCAGATACTCTGAGGTGCAGTGTCTGTGGTAATCTTATTGAAAACTGCTTGAACTTCCAGGGCCAGTGTTGTGATTAACCGCACAATGTCCTTCTGGAGGCCAGTCACTGGTGGTGTGCAAAAAGGGTTGATACTGCTTGACATCTTCTGTAATGACCTGGATGATGGGACAGAGTGTTCTCTCAGCAAGTTTGCAAAGGCAGAACTGGAAGGAGTGGTTGGTCTGCTGCATGAGTTCAGTGGGGCCTTGCAGAGCACAGAAATGGCCAAGTCATGGACTTCAAAGGGAAACGCAAAGTCTGATCAAACGGCTTTTCAAAAAGCTATGACGATAACCCTTGGGGAAGTTCTTTGGCAGTCATTCAATAGACTCTTGATTAAAATTTGAGTAGAGTCCTAACTGGTAAATTTTCCCTGAAAGAGACATGGAAAATACGTAGGCAGTAAACTTGCTCTTGGGCATACAGCAAAATATGCCATGTCCTCTATTTATTCTGCTTTTGCTCAGGATGCTATTTGGGCAAAAGTTTCCGATACAGATCTGGACTAAATGTCTTTCATCTCATACCTCTCAGCTGGGCTTGCTGACAACTTTTTATGTATTTATTTTGATAATAGAGCTACAAGAAATGCAAACAAAACATTTGTAGTAACTTTTTTGAGGCATTTTCCCTTTCCAAGATGATGCTTCAAAATCTAAAAAATGGAGTTGATGATTATCTTTAAAAAATAAGTTGTAATTAAAAAAAGAACATAAGGGGCCAGATATCTGCCTTTGAGTTCATTGTATATGCTAATTCAGTTATCTTCTCTGTGGGCCTCTGCAGATGTGGACAGCAGAATATTGATGGGAAATTGTGGAGAAGCCTGTGCTTGTCTTGGTAATAAAGCATTTACGTAGCTGTAGAAAAAGGACTTCCATTCCTGTGGCCTGTCAGTCCTACATCTGAAACACTATGTTTAGTACATAACACAGACCAAAATTGAGAAGTTATGTAAGGATACATATTTACACTTTAACGTGTAAATATCCGAAAAACTGCATTTTTTAGCTTGATAGCACTTCTGTCAGAGAACAGCAAGTGGTATTAATTCAAGATGAAATTACTTTGTGCTCGTCAGTGTCTCTTTTAATAGAAAAGGTCAATAGAAATTGTAATGCTTTTTTTTCTCCTTCTTAAAAGAAGGCGTATTATGAGTGTTAACAAAATGGCTTGTTTGTTCTGTTTCTGGTGATGCAAACATAATTCAGTTTTTATAAAACTACTAAAAGTAAGTAATTGAAATCCAATATTCTGAGTTCTGTGTCCCTAAGTAAGGGGTAAGAAGTTTAGTTGCACAAAAACGAGTGGTATGTTTGTGACTACCATTAGTTTGAAAAGACAGCTGGTCTAGCAAGGTAGATGTGTGCATAAAATTTAATTTATTTTGAGATTGTTCTGGATTTGTGTTGGACTTGTAATTATAAGTAATAAGATTGCAGATGAAGAAACATCCAGTTACTGTGTAAGATAAATTGGTGCAGAATCAGCATCAGGTGTTTGCTTTGTTGTCATTGCTTCATTTTAAATATATATATATAATGTTTCTTAGTGTCATTCATTGGTATATTTAGAACATTATATATTACGTACAGTATTACAATTGTTATTTTATATTTACGTATCTATAATATATTCGCTAACACATTTATTTTTCTTTGAAACAAATGTTTAATTTATTCGATTCCGAAGAACCCATGAAACATGCAAACTTAATTAGTACTTTGGTTATCCTTAAAGTTTTGTGGTGCTGATGTAGCTTTTCTTTACAGAGAAAGATGCTTTCCATTAAAAATTATGCTGCCCCTACAAACAACAAAGAATAGAAGCAAAGTGCTTTTCGAAGAGCAGGTGTTATGTTTATATACAAAGTAAGATTAGAGGGCTTCACTGAGGAAAGACTAGGTTGGTATGAGCCTCTTTAGAAACAAGAACAACAAAGTACTTCCACTCCAATTTTGTATATATAATCACTCCTGCCATGCCTCAAAAGCAGATGACTGACATAGGCTGCTTTTCCTTTCTTAAGTCATCCTGTACAACCAGCATGTATTTGGGAACAACTGTTGTTCTCCTGCCTTTGACTGAATTGAATTAACAAGCTTTCAGAGAGCTCAGATTTAAGCAGGAGTGCACACTGACACAAGCAGTCTGACCAAGATTTTGAGCAATTTGAAGATATGGGGGAGGATGTCAGTGACATGTCTTTTGCAATGTTCTTGGATCTCTCTGTCTGTTGAAGGTCCCTGCTGGTCTGCGGCATGGTCCACAGCAATTGGGTAGTTTGACATAAATCTCTGGCCCCTCTGATGTTTAGGGGTTTTTTTCCTATGGTGATGAGGAAGGCATTTGGTAGTTGAAGTGGCTACAGAAACAGTCTCTTGATTCAATTTTTCATGCTTTGTGCTCGGCTAAACCTGTTGGATAGCAGCCTATAGATCTGATCAGCTCATGGAAAGAATCAGATATTCATACATTTGAGTACAGTCCATCTGCAGTTCTTTGAGTTACATTTCACATCATTGTGAAGTTTAGTCTGTGAGCACTGAAATGCAGCATATACAATGCAGATGGAGCACTCTTTGGCATAGGTTTAGGCTCTAAACTTCCTGTGTGTTTATTGACAGAGTTTAGTTACGGATTTTAGCACATGCATAAATGTTTTTAAGGAGAGCAGCTTGTCTTAAAACAGTCACAGGAATGGTTTACAGAAAGTTTTGGGATATAAGCTGTGGGAAGGGCTCTTCAAGAGAACGTTTATTGATGGACCCACATGGGCAATGAATGTATGCATATGCATTTTATCACTGAAAGTTGTTAGGAATTAAATTGTTACTGTGCTTCAGTTATTTGATTTTGGATCATGGAACTTGCATGCTTTGCTTTACTACCAGCTGATTCCAAATCCATTTTCAGCATGTAATCGGTCCTGGCACAGAAGCATGTTACAGAAATTGCTATCATTCTTCTCTGCATCAACTGTAAGGGTAGATTTTCTGTTTTGTGTAAAAGCAAGAGGAGGCCTGTCTCACAGTTGACAAATGGCCTGATTTTATCACTCTTTGAGTATGCCATCTTGCTCCGTTATCTGGTTGCTTTTTGATTGACTTTTATTTTCCAACAGCCACTTGATACAGCTTTCTTTCAAATTGCCCACTAGATTCAGCAATTTTCTTGAGCAGTAAAGGGTTTGACTGCATCTGATTTGTGGTAAACATGGCAGTACACATCTGCCCTGCATTGTTTCCTTGGTCCCTGGGCACAAACAATGCACAACAGTTGTGGAGCATTGAGTGAGCATGCTGTTTCCAGCACCCTGTCTTGAAGAAAATAAAATTGCAGACACGTTTTAGGGAAACAACGTAACTTGTTCTGGCTCATCCATTCTCTGAAACAGGTAGCTTCTTGTCACTGCTTATCGCTGTTGTTTATTTAGTGTCAGATATAATTCAGATGATTGAAAGCATGGCAAAATATATTAACTGACTGCTTCACTTGTAAATATTTTGGGAACTGCCACCTTCATAGAGAGATCATTCACTCTTTTGTCCTATATTTCAAAATGGAACCATTTGGCATATTTAAATTATGGGTCAAAACCTGAATAAATGAAGAAGCTAACTAGTCAGTCTTTCTTCCTAATGAGCACTAGCTACAACAGAAGCAGAGCTGCCAATTACAGGCCACTTGCTCTAGTTAATGATTAAGTATGTTTCAGCATGAACTACTTATGATTTGGCACATGGCCACATCAAATTCAAATTTTCCCCATGTCCAGTATAATACTGTCACTATTTTGATAGGCAAGTAAGCTGCAAGTTTCATATATCCACAGCAAACACTAATTTGGGCATGACAAAAGGGCATCTGCTCTCCTTACTGCCAAGATATTATTGCAGAAGTGACTGTATTTGACAGTAGTGAATGAATTTCACTTTAGTTACCTTGAATTATGAATAAAATATTTACTATCTAGCATCATTCTACCCCTCAGAGCAGTTTTAGGGAAGTAACATGTGCGGCAGCTGCAGCCCAATATTGCCTCTCTTGTTTGCTTTCAGGAGTTCAGTGCAGTCTGTGAAAACTGTCTTTTTAAGTACTTTGGAAAGCAGAGAAGAGATTGCTTTGTATGCATGTCCATGAGGATTGTAACTTTTAGGGATTTTTTTTTTTTAACCTCTCAATGTCACTACACCAGCAGAACTTTGTGATATAGACCTCATTTCAATTTGATCTTTAGGTTGCTACACTCCGGCTGTTGGATGGTACAAAGATTAAACTAATTTTAGAGTGAAGTATTGCATTTGAGAAAACTACTATAAAGTTGTTTCATGTTTGTCATAGCCTTAATTTGAAGCACACAGTTCCTTTAAAAATTGATTCTTGTGAATTCACATTGGAGTATGCAGACGTAATCTGAGAAGCCAAAATATTTTTCAGGATTGTTTCCTTACTTCTAACATAATTATTTTGGAAAAAAAGTGTTGTTGAGATTATGTAATTAAGAAATCCTACATAAAAAAAAAATTATATAGGCTTTCCTAATATTTATTCACTGTAAATATGTTCCAACTAAGGATGTGTTTCACTTCATTGCTGTTGGCTGTCTCCATTGTAGCAATGTTATATATTTTTGAGATAGATAAATCATAGAATCATAGAATAGTTAGGGTTAGAAAGGACCTTAAGATCATTTAGTTCCAACCCCCCTACCATGCGCAGGGACACCTCACACTAAATCATGCCACCCAAGGGTCTGTCCAACCTGGCCTTGAACACCACCAGGGATGGAGCATTCACAACTTCCCTGGGCAATCCGTTCCAGTGCCTCACCGCCCTCACAGTAAAGAATTTCCTCCTTATATCCAATCTAAACTTCCCCTGTTTAAGTTTTAA
>JANHGB010057705.1:0-25952 GCA_026283785.1 Coracopsis vasa
ATCATGTCACTGAGAGCCTGATCTACATGATTTCGAGCACTTCCAGGGACAGTGATTCCACTGCTGCCCTGGGCAGCCTCTTCCAATGCCTGATCACCCTTTTGGTGAAGGAATGTTTCCTAATATACAATCTAAACCCCCCTGGCACAGTTTGAGGTCATTATCTCTTGTCCTTTTCCTGTCTGTTCCTGTACCTCACTACAACCTCCTTTCAGGCAGCTGTAGAGAGTGATAAGGTCCCCTCTGAGCCTTCTCTTCCCCAGACTAAACACCCCCAGTTCCCTCAGCTGCTCCTCATCAGACTTGTGTTCCAGACACTTCACCAGCTTCATTGTCCTTCTCTGGCCTGCTCCAGCACCTCAATGTCTCTCTTTTAGTGAGGGGCCCAGAACTGAACACTGGATTCGAGGTGCGGCCTCACCAGTGCCAAGCACACTGGGATGATCACTGCCCTGGCCCTGCTGGTCACACTATTTCTGATACAGGCCAGGATGCTGTTGACCTTCTTGGCTGACTGGGTGCAAGCTGGCTCATATTCAGCTCTGTCAATCAACACTCCAGGTCCTTTTCTGCTGAGCAGCTTTCCAACCACCCTTTCCCAGACTGGCACTTTGCAGGGGATTATTGTGGTTCAAGTACAGGACCCGGCACTTTGCCTTGTTGAACCTCATACCACTGGCCACAGCCCATTAATCCAGCCTGTCCAGATCCCTCTTCAGAGCCTCCCTATCCTTCACAGATCAACACTCCCAGCCAACTTGGTGTCATCTTCAAACTTACTGAGGGTGCACTCAATCCCCTCATTCAGATCATCACTGAATATATTAAACAACACTGGCCCTAACACCAAGACCTCAGGGACACCACTAGTGATCGGTCACCAACTAGATGTGATACCATTTACCACCACTCTTTGGGCTCAGCCATTCAGCCAGTTCCAAAGCCAGCAAAGTATCCACCTATCCACATCACGAGCAGACGATTTCTCCAGGAGAATCCTGTGGGAGACTGTGTCAAAGGCTTTACTTAAATTCACACAGAAAACGTTCACAGCCTTTCTCTCATCAATCAGGCAGGTCACCTTATCATAGAAGGAGATCAGGTTGGTCAAGCAGGATCTGCTCTTCACGAACCCATGCTGACTGGGCCTGATCTCCCTGTTAATTCAAGGAAGATGACTAAAGGGAATATGACTTGAATGAAGCAGAGAGCAGTGCCTAACGCAGTTATGTGATTCAACAGTGCAAATTAAGTCGGGTGCAAATGAAGGAGCTGGCATTGAGCAAACATTTCCTTCCCATCTTTCTAATGACTGAAGAAGTATGCTGAAGAAATTTCACAGCTTGGAGGAAGGTTCACTTTCATACTCAGATTACTTTCTGGTTGGCCAAAACTTCGAGAAAGATTTGCCTGGACCTATTCTTGACTTGCACATCCCAAATGTCTGGAAGGCTCTAAAGCTACATTTTATTAGAATATAAATTAGAAGAACTTCAGGGGAAATTTAATGTGAGAGTACAAATTAAACGGGATTGTAAAGAAGACTGTTTATTGTATCCTGATGCTGTCTGTCTCACTCTTCTTCCTCCCTGTGTTTCAGGCTATGCCTTAAGAGACTCTCCCCCTACATGCATCCCACAGCTCTCAGGGAAAGTATCACATCACTCTCCTTCAGAAGGCTTCACCTTCAGCAGACCGCAGCAGGCAGAATAGCTTTCCTTCCCTCTGCCAAGCTGCATCCGGAACATAACCCTAAAACATAATCTATGCCAATATATCCCAAATTCACATAAACAGACTAAGCAGTTACACACTACATCACATCACATTTCATAGTGCCGTTCAGCCCAGACACCTTTGCCTAGAAATAAATACAAAATTTAAAGTAAAACTTCATTGTAAGAGCACAACATATTCAGAATAAATAAGAAATAGATAAATGTATTACATTTAAATGTAGAAAAACCTATTTAAAGCACATTCAGTGTATCCTGTTGATACATGTTGTTGTATATATTTACAATCATGAATTTAGAGAAGACAGAGATTTTATTCAATGTATATTTGTTTCTACTTTAAACACTTAAAAAGCCACTCTAGGTATTTTCACCCTTTACATAAACATGTAAGACTTTGTACAAGTGCTTCAGTTTATAAAGACACACAGAGAACAGATTGCTTCAATTAGGAAACAAACCGAAACTAAAATAAAATCTCACTGCATTTATATTGTATCATAGGATGGCAATGAGAGCACAAAGATAACGAATACTAAACCTAATCAAACTGCCATAAGAGAAACACCTGATAAAAGCAATCTTGCAATGCTTATCTGGTTGACCTACAGAAGTAAGGCTTTAAAACTGTTTTCAAAATCAGGTGAACTCTGAAACAAACTCAAACAACAACAACAATAAAACAAACACCACCACTGCTAAGAGGTGGCAATCAAAATATTATCAATGGCCATTAACAGCCAAAAATTAAATACAGAAAGTTATAGAATTATTTCAGTGACTTATAGAAGAAAATGCTTGACTCTCTACAAGTACCACTGATGCACTCTGTGGCTCATTTGGGTGACCCATTTTTCTGTAAGAATTAAAAATACCTACAACATAAATCCCACCTTTTTTCAAAACATATTTCCTCATCTAAACTTAATTCTCAACACATTTCAAATTCAAAGTGTCCATTAGCTATAACGATTTTCCACAGAGCCTCGGTAGTTAGCTACCTAGACTCTTAGCTGTGGAAAAAATGGTAATGACACTACAGAATGAGTGCTGCATTTTTTTACTTCTAAAAAAGTTAATTGAAAAACAATATATTGAAACCCTTTTTTGTTTGGTTGGTTTTTTTAACAATAGCTTGCTCTTCTACATATCCCCAAACCTTTGGGACTACGCAGAAGACAATTTCATCTTAGTTTTGGATTGTTTCAGTAAAATCTTAATAGTCAGCATTTCATTTTTCTAAGTCATCAAAATCATCCACGTTTACATTTTTCCACTTAATATTTTTGAGATAAATATTTTAAAAAACTCAAACAAATAAAACCAACAACTCATGTTTAGAGAAAGAGATAGAACCACTGTCACTTTACAACAGCAATAATCTCTTCCTGTTTCATGCTGGACTGTAAAATATCCAAGTGTGCTGTTGGCTCAGATGTGCAGCCCAGACCTCCATCTCAAATCTGATAAAAGATACAGCCAGACAAAAGTTAAAGAGACACAAAATGAAGTATAATCTATAAACCTCCTGAACTTTTATGTTTAAAGTTTCACAGGGGAAGTTCTTGAGGACATAGAAACCTCCTACAGAAACTCAGGAGTCCACAGCTCAGATCTTAGTTCCCCATCACAGAGTACTTGCAACCCACCAGCTGGGTATTCTTGAGCCAAAGCTTCTCCAGGAGTCAGCCCAGTGCACACTAAACACAGCTAGTACAGAGTTCTGTGCACAGCTAAGTTGCCACATCACTGCAGTGTAACCTCTTCAGAGCTCTCACCAGGAAAATGTTGTAGGCTGCCTTCTTTTTGATAGTATTAAAACTGACTCTTCCTATTTTTGCCTAGCAGGGTATGTGCCTCATCTCCTTGGTGTAGGCAAGGGAGAAGCAGCAGCAGAATTCACACCAGCATGGGAAGAAAATTCAATTTGCACACAGAGACTAAGAGACCAGAAGAAGTCAAATGACACAAGCACTCAGCAGGGAGAGAGGACTCCTACAGTCTAATTTCTGTTTCTAGGCATATTGCTTTCCTTGTGTATTAAAAATTATTGAATGAAGTAGAGAAAGAACATTGGGAGATAAGACTACAATACCATCCTGACATCATCAACGGTCAAATATAACAAGGACTTATGGTTATTGAGTCTTTTCACATCTCTATTTTGATTTTTTCAAAACCCTTGACTGCTTTTGCAGTCAAAAGGAGTCATTAAAATCAATTCAAAATGTCAGTAATGAGTGCAAGTGAGAACAAACAATAATTAGGCGAAGAAAGCCATTTAATTAAATGAGGAAAATAATTTTCAAAGCAATCATTTAATCCTAATATTGCTGTTAATTTTCAAGAAACTGTTCTCTTTCTTTAATGAAGGCCCATGACTTTTAATATGGTTAATATGGGAATTTTAAACTCATATCCAATAAGGAACAGACCTATTCCCTAACTCAAGCTTTTGTATTACAAGAAAACTTTGTGTTTTCTAAAATGCCAATGTTTCTCAAAGAGGAAAGTCCAGATAGAAATCTTGACTTGAAATTCTACTTCAGTACTTCTGAGTGCCCCTACAACTCCCTCAGAATATATAATTACATTGGTAATTATTCCTAAAATATTTTAAAAAATTGGGTATATTTCATATAAATTAGTGATAGATTGATATTAAGAGGGTGCATTAAAGAGGAATATTAAAACTGTAAAAAGAACCACTACAATCAAGAGTGTCTGTGAATTATTTTTGGGTGAGTGCTCACTTAATGGGCGGCTATTCAACACTTTGTTCTACATTCAATACTTGGTGTTGGGCCCGTGCCTCATTTAACACATACTACACAAACCCTTTTCTAAAGACAGAATTAGTTTCTCATACGGCTTTCTATAGTATTCATCACTACCAGTTTCTAAGTTCTTCAGAAAAGATAATGAATTTGTTACAACATTACTGAGAGATGAGCAGGCATTATTAGTCTCATTATATAGGACACGGAATGAAACAAAAAGACCAAGGACAAAAAGATCAATTAATCATGAGTAACCAATCTGAAATACCTAGAGCTTGATTGTTCATAATATGTGAGTTATATAACACTACACATGATCATTCTTATTTTGCAGTTCTTGCTATCATTCACTGTAATTTGTTCCACTCTTACAAAAAAACAGGAGAGGAACATACATTCATCTTTCCATTACATTATCACTGATTCTTTCCCTAAAAATTCATTCAGTGAATTGTAGAGGGAAAGTTCCTTGGGAAATAGTATGTAGCCATGTTATTACTAGTTGTACAATCATGCCCTAATAAAGAAGCAAATCAGAAATGATTGTGCCAGTAAACTTAATTCTTCCACTTTCCTGGCACCCACTGCCTGAACAGTCTGCTTCAATAAAAAGGTTTTATTAAGTAATTTTAAGAATTAGGTTGGAGTTTTCTCTATAGAGAACCACTTTACTCTTGAGCTAGCTTCTCCCACTCCCCAGATCTTTCCAGCAGAGCTTCCGAGTTCACTATGTCTCAGCAAAGAGAGAAGAATGAACCCCAGTTGCCAGAAACGGAGCAAAACCATAAATCACTGGACAGATTCATGGACTTTGTGACTTTTCCCACTGTCCATTCTCCCATGGCCTTTGTCACACAGTTTCTTAAAACACATTTCTAAAACTGAACAACATGGCAAAAGATTTTCACACACATACAGAATTTCTGAGAAATACATCTAGCATTTTGAATCCAAAATGGAAAGTTTAGCAAAAGTTCCAACCCATAAGGACCGCATTGTATGTCAGGCAGCCATGAGAACAGATCATACAACCAGACCCACTCACAAGACTATCTGATTCCCAACTACAACCTAATGATCATATAACATTTTTCTGAATAGGGATTTTTTTCTGAATAGAAGATTTCTATTTCCTGAATAGAAAAAAAACCTGTGCTTCATGAAATCACTTAAAGTTGTGAGAACCTCCCTCACGACTGCAACATCACACCCATCACAGTCAGTCTTCCCACATTTTTCTATTTAGGGAAGTCTCTATTCATGCCAATTCTAAAATTCACAGTCTCACCTCCTCACTGCACAGGCTGTTTGTCTCTCTCCTGCTCTCTCTATTGATTGTTCTCTATTTCCAGCAACAGTTTGTTGAGAATAGTCCTATTCACATTCTGCTTCATCAGCAAAAATCATGCTGCTTTTGAAACCAAATTCCATTACCAAATGCTATAAATCATATTCATTTGTGACCGAAATAAATTCTGCTTTTATTATACCAAAGTTAGGGGGTTACCACCAGACCTATTTTGAGCCATGATAATTATTCTGAACTTTCAGAGCAGTTGCCTGATTCAGTCCTCTGTTGTCTGTATCTAGCAGTCATCCACTGCCTCATTTTCATTGTTACACTGAAATATGTTGGTGTCTGACATTATTTGTCCATTGTGAGAAAACAAAAAGTCATTTACTGTGAAGTCTTTACTATAAACTAGCAAAACTTGCATTTTTGCTGAATGCAATGAGTGCAGAATGAGCTTCAAAATACTTCAGCACTTACTATTTATACATCTTTTCCCGTGTAAAGAAAGGGCATGTGAGAATGAATTTCACAATTTGAATGAAGTTCAAAGTTTTGAAGATTGAAAAATGACAAGTCATTGTTTCTTTTCTGTACATTAAAAAACGTACTAGGCTAAAAAGCCCATGAAAAGAAAGGGATTAGTACCATAATCAGCAAATTTGGTAACTAATTTCATTCAGAAATATCTCCTCTTCTGAAATTTTCAGCTGCATTTGGACAGGTCTAATAAGTTGTCAGTTTTGATCGTAAGGGAGAGCCAGATACAGAGAAAGCTGCCTTGTGTTACAATTTTATTCAGCTAATATGTTACTATATATTATTATGTCACTAATAGTACAGGCTTACTCTATATAGACTAAAACTTTCTGAAGATGATGTCATTCTAAGAAAGACATGCACAGAGCTTAGTTGAGTAACCCTTGATTCTCTCTACTGACTATGGAAATATCTAGAAGGTTATTTAAGGCTGGACACATAAGTTTTAAGAAGGTTGTGGGTGAGAACACACGCACCGCACTGTAAGTGTCATAGAAGTAAATACTTAGGTATGTCAATATTATGATGAACAAGGAAAGACGACTTGTTGAAATCTAAAAACTGAAGAACATGTACAATTACCTGGGTTCTTTTAAGCATAGAAACCGAAGATTACATTCCTAAAGGTTTTAAACCATGGACCACAGCCAGGTGTTACTTTTTTCATGGATAGTTCATCCAACCCTTAACTGAAAATACTGCAACATCTGACAGGGTTTCTGTGAGCAGCTGCAGACCCTTTTCAAGATCTCCCTACAACCATGGTCCATAGAGTTTGGAAACCAATGAACTAGAGAATTACAATCAAACTATTAGTAAAAAAAGCAAAGAAAAGTGAGTGCATCAATTGGCAGTTATTAAAACATCAATTTTAGAGAAAAGGTCTAGATGTCTCTGATGATGGAGCATTTCAAAGCTCATGGCACAGGCATCATGATTAGTCAAAAAATATAAGTGTTATTATTTAATAGTAAGGACTGCTCAGGAAACGAACTTTTGTTTAGTCACAACAGACACTCATTGTGATATCTTAATTCTTGTGATATTCTTGCAGTGTTAGAAAAGTGGGAGAAAAGTACAAACAGAACCAAGAAAAAAAAGCCTTACTAAAATGTTATGGTAGAAATTAAAGTTTATCTCTCCATGAAGTTTTCTTCACAATGATTTAGATGCATCACCAACTTTAAAACACTTATATTAATACTACAACTCTAACATGCAACAGCATTTTGCAATATACTAGCATCAATACTCCTTAACATGCTTCTAATTATTTTTCTCTAGTAATATAGTCTATACATACTGAAGAGATCTTCAACCTCTTTGTTCTGACAACTGAAATTTCACATCTGACAAACGACAACATTATTCTTTGACTTCATGTGTTATTGCCAAAGAGGGATATTTCTTGTCATATAATTAATGAAAGCAGTCAAATTTTAGCATTATTTTAAATCTTGCCTTAAAACTTTCAGTTTATTTTATAATCCCTACAAATTGGGTAATATGTTTCCTTTTAAAAATAAAGAAATTGATTTTTATTTCCAACATGGATCGATGCCCATAATATGGACATGGCAAAAGTGCAAATAATATTTTTAAACTGTTTATGCTTTTATACATGTATATGCTCAAGTTTTCATATAAATTCAGAAGATTCAGAAGTTATTCACACAATAACTTCTGTGTGGATTATTAGCAGAGTTTTTATCCTGGTTCTTGAATAATTAAACACAGACCTCAGCCATAGAAGCAACCCCTAGCTGATTCAGCCTTACAAGGAGACAGAACATGCACTTCCTAAACTGGCTATAAATATACAAAGATAAGTAGGTGCTCTTGTAATATCTCAACATTTTCAAAATTCTCTTATTTCCTTTTTCTCATTATTTAGTTGAACTTTGCTTAAGAAACCTTAAATCTACAGTCCAAATGTCAGAACTTACCCCATGTTGCTTGACTCCGCGTGATTTGTACAAAATACACAATGTAAATTGAAGTTGAGATGTTTCAACTTTGCTGATATTCTTTGCTGTTTCTCAAACAATTTTAACATGTTAGTTTTGAGAACCAAAACCTCTAATAGCAAATACATCCAGAACTCTTTCTGCAAAAATGCACTTCATACTAGACAGAAATGATGCATGTCATATACCCTGCTGTGCAGTCTCCTCTATCTTATAGTCATGAACTGCAACAGGCACTTGTAATAGATATAATATGCTAAATCGCCATACTTGCACAATCGACAGTAGAAACGCTTTTGCATTACAACTCTATAAAGAAGATGTAACACTAGCACCTTTTAATTTAAAACACCATCGGGTATATTTAAGTAAAATCTGTTGATTTAAGTAATAACTTTCTCACTGTTTTCCTCATGCTAAGAATTGACTGCCAATTCAGCAACAACCACTGATGGAAGAATATTAACATCCCAAACATTCACAAATGAGACTGCATATCTGTGATAATGCCTAATCCAGACTATGAAGCCTTTAAAACAGATACAGGAGGAAATACTTCAACCCTTAGTACAAAGTACAGAGAACAAACTTGTGAAAAAATAAACCCAGATTCTCTTCCCCACTTCCTACAAATTTAACTTGTAAAGCTGGCAGTTAAGCATGTAAAATAAACTGTCTGGTTAAACTAAGCAAATGGAAAGAACAGGGAAAGGAGAAATGGAGCCCAAAAGGCTGTTTTTCTCAACTCCAACACAGTCACCCACTCTTCAGAGGAGATTTATTCTTTGCCTGAGAGAGGGAATGTTGGCCACCACAGCAGGGCTCACTGACTGCCTTCTGAAAGTGACTTGGAAAACTCAATTTCCACCTCAAACAGCTGCCAGACATTAAAAGAAATATTCTGTTTCCCTAGGACTATTTTTTCTATAAACCAGGAACTAGATACGGCTGTGCTTTCATTAATTCATGGCTTTTTTTGGCCATGGAAAGAAAGTACCAGCAACTGAAATGCACAAGCAGAATAAAGCTCTTCCTCTTTCATTGTTCTTTTTGTTTGGTTGGTTGGTTGCTTGTTTTTTTTTCAGATGATTAGTTTAATACAGAACAACTGATAGATTCCACTACTTTCTGATAGATATCAGGCACAAACGTTCTGACACAGCTTTTTTAGGAAGGGAATTATCACGTAAAAAGGAACAGCAAACTATAGCAAATACTGGCAGTCTGTTTGTTCTTGGTATCTGAAAAACGCTGATTGTTCCTATCATCTATACCTGACCTTCATGGACTGTACAATGTGGGAGGCAAGCCCTACCAATGAACATGGAGTAGGTGACATATCTGCATGATGTAGTTGTACATCGTCTTCTCTAGATGAATTTCATTTTTCTCTTTCCATCATTTAGTCTACTGTTCATTCTAATAATGACATCTCTTTATCCACTGGAGCAGGTTGCTGCAAACCCTGTCCAACCTGGCCTTGAACACTGCCAGGGATGGGGCAGCCACAGCTTCTCTGGGCACCCTGCGCCAGTGTCTCACCACCTCTCTTTCATTAGCCATTCCTAGTGCCATGAAAGCCTTTAACACTTCAAAATCTGCTAGCCTGTGGTACCTATTTCTACTCAACAAGAGTAGAATTCTAAAATTCTTATTTTACTGATTAAAAAAATGATGGATTTTTTCCCTTTTAAGATTTTTCTTTCCACATTTTGCATAGCTTGTCATTTTTCCAAAATTATTCTGATGGCTTTGGCTTTTCCTTAAGGGGGTAACACAGTAATGCATATTTATTTACCCATAACATAAAAAGACAAATCAAATACAGATATATTACTTCTCTACCAATATATCTTGATATTCCTTGACAGATACATTTTTCAACTTTTCCTTAATGTCTTGTTTGCCATTGTATCTGTTTTGTTAATGTATACTGCTGCTTTTTGACCTCTCACAGTTTCCTCTTCTATTTCATGTCAGCATTACACTTTATATCAAGTGACTAGCAAATTCTACTTTTCTGTCAATGGGTTATATTTCTCGAATGTATTTTAAAACAATATTCACAATTCAAGCTAAGAAAAGTGACAATAAATTAATAACAAGGACTCATAGGCTACTTTACAGTATGCTGAAACTGAGCTGAGTTAGACAGCTGCACAATGTGACAATGTCCACATTTTACACAATATAAGATTTGTTAAAGCTTATGTAACCTATGATCTTGTCATCATCTTGAGATAGAAATGACGCTCAATTTATTTAACCTATCCTACAGAGCTCTTCATTCAAATACTCTGCAAGGGCTTCACAACACTAATTCTAAAACTGAGACTGCTGTCTTGACTTTTATAAATATGGGGGCAAGGATGAGGTGGTTCAGGACCCAAGACAAGTGAAGAGCATACCTTACAATAACTAGCCAGCGGCATTAGTTGTTCAGCCTGTAATAATGGAAAAGGCCAAAATATCCTCAAGTGCTTCATACTTGCCAGCAGAGAATGGGACCCCAGTTGACACGGAATACCTAAGTTTCTCCAACAACTTCCAGTCAAAGGAATCAACACAAATTCTCTCACAAACCGTAAGCCACTTACTGAAGCCAGGGCAGGGTTTTTTCCTATTTCAATTGGTTCACGATTTCAGAACACCTTGTTCCTTGAAGTTCCACTGATCAAGAATTCTGTCTTTTCCCTGGCAAGTCAGCAGAGGAAGCAATGCAAGTGTAAAACCACCACAAAGGTTTTCCCTTCACTGTCAGAAGGGAAAGTAAAAGGACACTGATGGATCCTTTACTACACCATTTCCTTCTTGCAGCTCCAGTCTTGGGGAGCTCTAAGGTCTCCCGGGTGTTTTGAGGAGTGACAGCTTCTGTCTTTGTAGACAGGTTAGGGAAACAAACAGACACAGCACACTGCATATAAAGCAAAAGGATTCACAAAGTATTCAACCCTATGAAACCCAGCTCAACACACAGACAAAATAAAATAATTGAACATATGTAGATATTTGCATCAGTTCCCTTCTCATTAAAAAACTGCTTCACATATGGGCTACAGTCCCATAGAAAGCAAGGTGTTTCTTCTGAATGCGTTTTCCAAGCCATCAAGTCTCTCTCACTTTTGCCTCACCCAGATTTTCAACAACTTAGAGCTCCATAAATAATCATAATTCATACTGGTTTAAATGTTTATGTAATAGGTAAATTTATAGTAATTGGTATTTTACCCTAATACTACACACTGTGTGTGCAAGACAAATATAAACAATATAAAAAGTAATTATGCAACCTGTGGAACAGCCTCTCAGGTGATGAAGGCCTATAGCTCACACTTCCATTTGCATACATTACAATGTATGTTTATCTATTATTTTCTTGTGCTTAGCAGCTAGGAGGCCAGCTTATCCAGCATAGTGGCATCTTCTTTTGACTTAAAAGTGGCACATCTAAATAAGTAGTCACTACAATGACTTTGTCTACTTTGGCAAAAGTTATTAAATAGTACCAATAAGGGGATGCCAGTTAGTAAAGTCAGTTATATATCAGCAAAAGCTACCAGAGAAAGCACATAATCTTCATTTAAAAAAGGGGTTTTTTTTAAACAAAGCAAATCCCCAATATTAAGTAAATACATACATGGAAATACTGTTCAATTCACAGCAAAGTCTGAAAATGATTGGCAGCAAAACTGTTTCTTTAGCCTGCCCAACAAAGGCGCAAAGCCAAACCAGCATATGGCAAATGAGTACGCAGAGCCTGGGGTGAGACCATAATACTTTATTAGGAGTTTCAGATTCTTGGTGTGGTTATTGTTTTAATTCTCTGGAAGGCAACAGTTGGTTTGTTTGGTTTAGACAGTTTGGTTATTTTAGCTTAGGGCAAAGACTCCATTTGCCTGTTGCTCTTTATGTGTTCTAAGTTGGTAGGTTCATTGAGGCTGATCTTGTCTCAAACCATCCTAGAATTGTCTGATTTAAACTATAATCTGTTCCACAAGACTCTTTAAACACTAAGAAGATTGCTTTTTAAATGGAATTTATTTGTATAAGCCCATATATTCAAAAGAGAATGTGAGTCATTATTATTACTGTATTGATATATACTAAACATTGCTTCAGTCTGCATCAAAGTCAGTCAGTGTTAGATACAATTGGTGGAACTCGTTATTTTAAGTCAAGTATGAGAGTTTTACAGCTTCAATATGTATTTAGTTTAATGTTATCCCAAAAGAAAACATGAATTCTACAAATCAGTAGCAAAGCATCTAACCGCTGCTATACATCTCACAACTGCACTAAAATAAACACCTTTTTCATAGCTAAAATTTATTGTTTATACCCTTTAAGTTTCAACATAATTTTTAAATATCTGGAAAATCTCCACTAACAGTTTTATTAAAATTGCTACTTGCTATTTATCTTCTCAAATACTCTCCTTGGAATGTTCTTGAGTTTCATTTTTCTCTAAGCATAGCAAGTCTGCCACCTAGTGCTTTATGGGTACCTGTAGGACACATTTTATTTGATGTTACATTTTTCTTAATTTCAATATAAGATGCCATGCTCTAAGTCCCTGAATGCATATACATGACATGTATATTGGCCTACACACACTCAGGGTGCTCAAAACTCACATTGTATTTTCTTACTGACAGGTTGCCTTACATGCTTCAACAGCTATTAGGCCATATTTGCATTTTTTGACTAGCACGCAGCCATCTTATACTGTGCTCTTCACTGCCAGATCTGAAAGTCCACAGCAATTTTAAAAGGAAAAACCTACAATTTATGTTATAAATAACAAAATTAAAAAATAATATATTATGTCAGCATAGGATGAGAAATATTAGGGAAGCCAATGTGTCTTCAGCCCTGTGCAGCACTATAGTCTCTTATTTGGAGGGGAGTACTGTCACGGTGTGGTACCCCCAGCACTGGAGATAGGCACACCTTGGAATGGGGTCTGAGCTAATTGCTGCTGAGATTAACTTCTTAAGATCCAGGAGCAACTCTTTCTTAGTGGCATCCTACATGTAAAAAAAAAAGCTGGGAAATGATGAGGAATAGGAAGCATAAAACAGATTTCAAGCATCAGGGCTGGAGCAGCCCAGGAAGTGATTTACGGTAGATCCCAGTGCGCTACTCACAAACTGAGAGCATCCAGCACCAAGCTTCATCCAGATCCAGCACCTATCTACCCCTAGAACAATTCTTTTTGCATAAGTTTTTTATGTCTACTCTTCCGTGAGGATGAAGACCTAGGGTGCTGAAAGCTTCATATACTGAAGTGTGCTGCCCTGCAACACGCTACTGCTGACTATTTTAAAAGAGCAACCAATCTGCAGAAGCAAATGGAGAAACTACCTGTTCCCTCCCTACACTGCTGATGATAGTACCCAGAAATAATAAAAAATGCTTCTAAACATTATTTCTTAAAGGGTAAAAGGGAATAAGAAACTGAAGTATTTAAATCCACATGCATTTTTTTCAACTATATTTTCATACCTGGTACTAGATTGGTCTTAGCTAGGAATTTTCTTAGTGGAATAGGCAACTTGAGTAATCATCTGGGAATTCTAACAACTACGCAGGCAAACAATACAATTTACACTCACAGTACTGATTTGTTGTATGCTTTTGCATGTAATGCTATTAGACTCTATCACTTGTACTTGTTTGAAACACAGCATTGAAACCATGACACTCAAAGTAATGTACATAAACCAGACATTTTGGGAAGATTTTTACCTTAGTAATATAGATATCTAAGAGTTTAAGAAGAAAAGTATCACATCCTTTCAAAACAAGTGAGTTTTAGCATGCCTATAATTCACCCTCTGTATAGTAATAAACCATGACTTGTAAATTTAAACTCTCATTTTCTCTAGAACACTGGTTTAGCTATTTCTCCATTTATGATTTAAAACTTTGTGTCTGTATATAACCCAGATCAAAATCACAGAAGTGGCATTTACCCCAGTGATTCCTCCCAATCAGTTTAAAACCATCTGGTTTGGCTGCATGTTTCTTTGCATCCAGGAGCACCGATTCCAACAGCAATGTATTTCTAATGCTGATGTGGGAAGAACTAATCCAGCCATTTGGATGCATACTTTGCTATCTAGGTGTCACTGCTATACATCATGCTGGCTGAGATACCAAAAAACAATAGCAACAGCAAATACGAATGCGTCTTGACAAAATGGTGTATTTATGGTTTGTGTACATGCATAAGTCAGGTGCATAAGCACCGCTGGCCTCCACTCAGAATTCATTTATACAGATTGAATTAGCTTCCAATCATTCACAGAAAGATTGGCTTTCGACAGAAAGGCCTTGGGATACAGAGCCTCCCTACCAGAACTGCAGAGAAACCATCTAGAAGCAGACTTACACCCAATCTACAAGAATATTTACAGGGACAAACAGAACTGTGGCTTTTAAATTCATGAAGCTTTCTTTTGTATTCATATTCTTCTTTTTATTATGTGTAAGAAATCTTTCATAAAATTTCCTCTGCTATTCCTAAGCACTGGCACATCAAACACTTTTGGATCAAGAACTCCTTCCTCTCAAAAAGTTCCTGAGCTGCAAATTGTTGGAGGTAAAGAGAGAAATAGCACTGTTTGTTTGTCCATTTGCTATATTCTTTCCCTAGCATTCATATTCAGCCTCTACTAACAACGAGGTACTAGAATAGACAGACTATCACACAGCTGCTCATGCATTCTTAGGCATTCTACATCTTTCTAACTTTTATATCTATGAAGCTTTTTCTTATTCTCTTACTCAGAGAAGTTTGTTCTCTCTGTTGTGCTTTTTCAATACAGTGAAGTCATGAAATAAAAACAGCTTTAACAGAAGCAATGGGTGACAATTTTCACACATCCTAGATACTACGCTATTGCACACACTATTACACATTTCCTACTCTACTTTCATTAAGTTTTGATAATTTAAAGTAGAAAAACTACTCATATCCAGTACTGTCATGTGTTCAAATGCTGTAATAGATTGAACCTGATGTTTAACAAACTGTTCTGTTATCTCTATGACTTGATGGCTTCACTACTTTCTCTTTTGGCGTAGTATTTGTATTTAGAAGTCCCTGCAGTGTTGCAGTACGTTACTTCCTATATAAAACTCATTCTTTTTGATCATGCTAGACCTATTTTCCCATGTTTTCATTTGTGCTGACTGACTTCTCCAATTACAACACAAGCCATGTACAGTATTAATATTCTGCTTACTCTCCTACATCACTACAAAAGGAAACAAGGAAGAAGCTAAAACTATCTGCCCTATCTCACTGGCTAACTCTAACTTGAGAGTTTACTTACTATCTTAAATTGATAGTCTGTTGCTGTTAATACCAGTACCTACATCATCACCAGTCCATTCTCCTTCCTAGGCTTCAAGATGGCAGTAACAGGCAAGAGGAAGGAGAGGACTAGGCAAGAACTAGGTAAACTGGGCAGAAAGTCAAAAGAGATGCAACTAGCTGAACTTTCATAGGGCAGTGGGCATTCACAGTATCATAAATTGCAGGAAGTTCCTCTAAGGCAATAAGCATTCTCAATCCACACTCTGCTGTTAAAGAGGAATTGATGGCATCCAATATCAGACAAAAGTTGGGCATACCCTCAGGACTTAACTCTAAGGTTTTGGCTAAGGAAAGCATTCCACTTTGGGGCAGTATTTCCACAAGTGGAGAAAAAAAAGAAAAACACAAAATTTGAACACTTCAAACTGGTCATTTTGAAGAGGTATAGACTCAGGCCCATGGCGAAAAGCTTTCCTGAAGAAAATCCCAACCATAGAGCAAATTACAAGCTGTATTCCCATTTTCATACCATTCTCTGAACCTTTTTGATTCTGAGTCAGAGAAACAAATGTGCCTAGAATTCTTCTCATAACCTGACACTGCTCGTAAGTATATGCAATTTGTTTATGCTCTGTATTTTCCTCCCTCCTGAGCTATAACTATTCCTGTGCTGTAAAAGTAAGAATATTCTTCACTTCAAGGAGAAGTAGCAGTAGCAGTGCCTAAAGAGAAAGTTTCTTACACAGTACTGAAATAAACACAGAAAAATACCACCCAAATGTCTGCCTTGTACAAAAGCAAAAGATTTTCTTATAGTCCACGGTACAGCCATATTTTAAAATACATCCGTAGATAAGAAATTGGAACATCTCTTTATGACAGATATATATTTTCATACATGATTTAGCAGGTAATGGATGGTGCTGATAAGCAATTGTCATTGAAATCTGAGGTCAGTCAGTTATCCACAAATTAACAATTTCCCATTATGGTGCATCAGCCACCAAATGCAAGAATAAAGAACTCAATTATTTTGAATTAGCACAGGCTCCTTATCACCTCCAGATAAAGTAACTCTGAAAATCATTTATATACGCTATTTTAACTGATTAAAAGTATTAAAAGAAGATTTATCATTCTAAGACAACAAGATCTTTAAACTATTTTGAAATCTGACAGAAGACAAATAATAGTAGTGAGTGAAAGGTGAAAGGGTATCTTGAATATAGCTCAATTTGTCTCCAAGATGATTTATAGAGCCAACCTGCAACATGATAGCAAAAAATAAGTTTTTCCACAGAGGTGCCTGAGGTCCACAAATCTCATTATTGTCATTTCTTTTCCTCCTCTCAAATTTAATAACATTTATTTTTAAAGGACAAAATAAATATTGCTACACATATCAAAAAGCGCATACGGCACTCTCTTCACAGCATGAGCTTCCTGTGCACCCATTAGCTAGCTTTAAATCTGCAAGATCTACAAACTTCCTAGATAAAAGTTGAATTCTTCTGAATACTGAAATTTGTTTTAAAACAAGAAAAATTTCTGATGCAACAAATAACAAATGGAATTGAATTTATTGACCAACAGTATCTTTAGAACACAGTTTTAAGGAGTATTCAAGTTTAAAGAATTCCATCGGAATCTAACCTGTGAGAAGAAAAAAAGACCCAAACAACCCACACCACATTTCTTTAATGCCTGGCAAGAACAGTAAATGTTTTAGGCCTAAGTGTATGTCAGCATCTGCAATGTAGCATGTGCCTGTTTTGCTCTGTAAAACATACCTTGCAGATGCAAATCATTTAAGGCAGAAAAGAAACATTAGAAATGAAACATTCGTTTATTAGGTAAATGACACCTTAAAGAGATCCTAAATCAAAGCTTCTGTGTATATTCTACAATGAAATGCTAAAAGACCAAAACTCAGAATGAATGATACAAATATATTCAGAGATATGTATTTGTGTAAATTCAAATTTCAGGCAAGGATGATGTTAGGAAGCTATAGACAAATTGATCCAATTGTCAGACATTGAGCAGGTATGTGGAAAAGTCGCAAAAGGTAAAAGAGTGTTCTCCAATATTCCATATGGGTTTATGATGATTAAAATTACTATTTAACATCGATACTGGCACAACAAAATTGGCACAGCTCACTAAGGGATTTCTGCGCATGGGTAATATGCATCCTTATCCCTTCAGGTCTCCCACTATGACTATGAAAATGTAATGCTTTAAAGTAACTTTGCCAGAGGCACCTTTTGTACAACAATAAGAACATAGAGACAAGACACAGTATCATTTTATGGTACTCTGGAGAGCAGCTGTGTAGCATGTCCCTGGGAGAAAGACTGCCTAACCATTCAAAACATCCCCAGAAAACAGCGCTGCTTAGCATCTTTGCATTTCCCCACCGCTAATTCTGTCTCATAAACAACGATACAAGAACTTATCCCTTTCATTCACATATGTCGAGGTACAGAGAATAACCCAATGGCTTGGTCACTCCCTCTAACCTAGGCATACGGAATCAACTTCTAGTAGACTTTAACTTTCATGCTGGTGGATAAAGTAACAGAGAAGCCCAGTGGAGCATTTTATTTTTCAGTCACAATATCAACATGCCCAACTTCAGCAAAATCTTAAGAAAAATATTTTGGTTTTCTGAGGAAATGAAATTATCACATAATATGTAAAAAGCATTTAAGTACTGAACATTAAAAATATAAGTACTCACAGTAGCATGTTCCCCTAAGTGGATTTCCAAGATACCTATTTTCAGAGTCACAGCTGCAGGGGGAAAAAAGACAAAACCAAACATTCCCATTAAACACGGTACAGTCTTAACAAAAATGCAGCTAGAATATTTATTCCAAATAGCATGAGTTTCATTACTAGTAGCACAGTTACATGAAAATAAGAAATATTTGATAGAGTTTGTAATTAGGGTGTGCTACTTTCCAGAGACACCTCTCCTTACAAAAGAAACCCAGAGTCACTAGGCTCTTGAATAAGGCACTTACTTATTCAAGTGATGTGCTTAAAGTTGGTGCCTACTGTAGGACTTGCTATAGGTGGTATGTCTCCACTAATAAACAGGCAGCCAGCCAGGGTGGCCAAGCACTGGATCCCTCACTATTCAAGCCATTTCAGTGATACCCTACTCCTTTGGCTGGTTTTGACCTGGCCCTCTCCAAGACAGCAGCTGAGCATCCATCAGGGTGATCATTGACTGCAGACAGGGTCCCCAAATATGCCTCCCTCTAACATGCCCAGTTCTGAAACACCATGAGACCTGGCTCTGCACCCTCAGTCACTTTCCACACTTTTTCACACCATCCCTTCAGCAATGGAACACATGTTTTCCATTTCCAGCCACACAAACACCACCCCGGTAGGCTGCAGTACCCCCTTCATATTATTTCCAACTCTTCAAAATATCCCAAAACATAAAATAACAGCTACATTTTCACAGTACCACAAAGCACCAAGAAGTGACCCAAAACTATCTGCTGTAGAGATCTAGTCCTAAGCTATGTAGCTGCAACTAGACTAGGACAACTGGCTCCTGAGCCAGTAATTGCAGCCATATCTGTAGCACTGTAAGCACAGCAGTGTGTCAGTTACTTAGCTTCTCTAAATTTCAGAAGTAATTGCTTCCTTCATCAACCACCTAGGGCAGTAGGTGAAATTTAGACTGAATACAACGTACTGATGCTGCTGACAAAATGTGTACATGTAGGAGCTGGAGAGACAGGTTTCTTATTGATAAGATATTTTCAGAGGCATAAAATATCCCATCGGATTTCAAAGTGATCAGATTGAGTCACACCAAATTTCTCTAAAAATGCCAAGTACCTTGCAAGAAAATGATTATTCTGCTTTTGATTTTCTTGGCTATTCCTCAGAAGTCTCCAGCAAGATTATAACTTTCTGCTAAGTACACAGAATGATTCCTAAACCAAAGAGAAAGCTTACCACTGCCTATTAAATTAAATAGAAATATTTTCCCAAAGGAAATCTGGATCATTTAATAGCTTGGACTAAATTTTCATTATTTTGTTTCAAGAAATTTTATTTTTTTAAGAAATGAGATTTTTTTTGGTGTTATTTTATTTGTAATATTGAAAACACTTTCTAATTTAGATGCCCCATCATTTAACAAGTTGCAGACTGTAGGATAATGTTTGTATTTCTGTTGGTCTCTTCAATAGTTTCTAACTGATGAGTCTTAACATGCTATTAAAAAATTGGCAGAGAATCTCCTTGACCCTTGCTCACTCCTGGTCTCATGTCAGTGTGAGAACCCTTCACAAGATCAACTGTAAGGAAATTCAACATTTTTTTAATAGAGATACACTTTTGCTGTAACCCCAAGAAACCAAAAAACTCTATGTTTCAACTCAAACTGCAGCACACACTTTGTGCTCTGGTCCACACAGACACATCAGAGCTACAGTCCTTTCTACAGAATTTAGAAGCAGAATTGATGCTCAAGTATCACTCTTGCATGTATAAAGGAAAGGAGAAAATAATCTCAAGTAATAATACTAGTCTGCTGACATGCTTTTTTTCTAAACATCACCAAACACTAAACTCTTCAAAGAACAGCTCACTACTTAAAACAGATTAGGCTTGTAAAATTAGACTCGTGTGTCTGAAAGTGTCTTTAGGTTGGCAAATTTGAAAGAAGGAGCTTAAGGGAAAAGAACCACTTTTGAATGAAGAGTTTAAAAGAATTTCCTTTTCCTGTCAGTAAGATTGTCACACAAATGAGCCAGTACATCATGTAATGAATAACAACTTGATAGATAGTACTGTAAGGGGAGTATTTTTTTCCTTTTTAATTGTTTCAAAGGCAAAGTAAAATATTAAATATAGGCAGTATTAAGAATATGCTGGGGTTTTATACTCAAACACACAAATATATTTTATATAACTGTGTATTCAGAGACTAAGGAAGACGGCAAGAAACTTACCCTGGTGCTTACTGATAAAGGCATGATTTATGTATGAAATGGAAGAGCAATGTCTGACCACCACTAGCAATAAGCCGTGCAACCCTCCCTCAGGGGAGACTAAACAAATTCTGCTGTGAACTCTTCCTGGCCACAGCATCCACCTGTGGTGATTTGACCCAGGGTCTAAAAGAAGCTTGGTTTGCTCCTAACACAAACCAGGACGTTCTTCTTTTTATTTTTATTTAAATCTTTATTAAAAAAGAATGTTGTTTCCATACAGCTTCTCCATTCAGCTACCCCTCTAATCAGATGAAGCCATCTCCTGTGGATCAATAATTACCAGAATCTAGGGATTTCCAGCATCACATATACCTTTCTGGGGTTTTCATTTCTATTATTACCGGAAAAACATATGAATACATCAAATAAAAATCTCTATAAAATCAGTTTAATGCATCACAGGTTTCACTACTTAAAAGAATGAACAAAAGAATGGTTAATACAAAAATTACTAGGTAAGGAATATTTTATAATATACAAGTATTCATAAGTATTCATTCAAATCCAAATAATTACTAATTCTCTGACAATTATAGAAGTGACCTTCAAGATCCTGGAAGAGAAAATGGCAATGCAATTGTACAGCCAGCATTTCAGTTGTTTCAGCACAATGCACGTTGAAATTGTAAAATAAAAAAAGACAGAGAATCACACCACAGCACAGTATTTATATATATTATCATATATATTATACTTTCTGTACTGGGAGCCTCATGGAAGTCACTGTACTCAAGGACCTAGGGATCTTGGAAAAGGCATGTCTGATGCACTGATCCTTGCTTGCCTGGCTCAGGAAGCCCATTTGTGAGCATTTGTAAGGGAAGGTGTTGGACAGCCCTAAGTCAGCCTGTGCTGTGTGCTGGTGGGTGTTCCCAAACAACCTTCCAGCTTATAAGGAAGATATACATGGCTTTGTTTCTACACAAGACAAAAGGCACAAGGGTATGGGAGGTAGAAGGCACCTCTCCACGGACAGGATCTGTGCAGCACACCAGGAGAAAATCCATGCTGGGTCCATCCAGTGCTGGATGCACCTGAGGTTCACAGCAACTGATGGGGCACAAGATTCACCTGATATCTGTATTCCTCTTTTTATTCCATCTTATTAAACCAGCTAGTTTATTATGCCATTTGTTGCCAGGCCTTACTGAGATACAGAAAGAACCCTGCACCACCTTTTTCACTTCCTCAGGGCAGAACACCTTCATAATGTATATTAGGAATAGCATGAGGTAGAGTTCTTAGCAGTTAGGGAAGCCTGCGTTAATTCAAATTAAAATTGCCACTTAAAAACTTAGTTTTCAGTGGAATGAAAAGATGAAACTAGTAGGATTAGGAATACATCTAAAATTATTCACATGAGAACATATGCTAGGTTCTGAATAAATTTACCATTGCCTTTTAATCCTATTTCGTTAAGCGTATGTATTGCTCTGCATTAGTCACTAATTATAGTTCCAATTACAAAATTTCCTATTCGCTGAATTGTTTCCTTATGAGCTTTACTCATTGTAGTAATTTTTGCAGCTTTTCCAAAAGTCACCACACATTTGACCATATGTGAAGCATAATATACGTCTCGTATCTGCAAAATGGGAGCTACACTCGTTATTTTATGTGCCACAGGGCTATGATCATTTGCTTTAAGTGGTGATAATGAATGAGCAGTTCCACTCTGGCATGACTCCAAAGACACAACTCCCATGTACAAGGACAAATGGAGAAAGGCTCCTCCCAGGTTACATACAAATTCTATGGTTTGTTCCAATACAAAAGTATTCAATTCATCAAGGTCCCTGACCTTCTGATGGCCTGCTATTAGCAGTTACTCCCCAACCTCTCCCTCAATTATCCTTTCAAAACTGAATCATTTTCTTTCACTTTCTTTTTCTCCCCAGATTTCCTGGAAGTTAAAAATAAAAGTTATGGACAAATGCATTAAAAACTACCCACTTCTCTCATGTTTATGATGAAGTGATTGATAATTTCTGGCTTTCTCTTTAAATACCATAAATTTCTCCAAAAGTACATGCCTACAAGATTCACAGATTTGGGCGTATTTTAATGAATTAAAGGCTTTTTTGTAAGAGAGTTTACAAATAACCCTCTGTTAAAGCTTAGCAATGTGTATGATCCCATGCACTGTATCTGCATCTTCCAAACTTAAGAAAGCTAAGGAACTAGTAGTAGACAAATATATATATGTATATATATATGTCTAATTTTGTTGTCCTTCCTAGTATCTCCCTTAAGGAAGGGTACACCTTCAAGCTTCTCACCTAATGAAAACTATCAGAATATAACACCAACCTACAGGCACAGTCTTGTCAACTATATTCAGTAAACATCTATGACCCTTACCTCATATTTTGTCCTTGCAAATGAACACAGACCACTTTTACAGAGTCTGGGGAAGAACTGTCACCTTTGTGACCTAGAACTTGTCATAAATGGGCCTAGGATTTTACCTAGGAACTCAGAATTGCACCTACAAGAGGTTCCTGATAAACAAAGACTAACGGACTTAGCAGACCTTGGCCCTGACTGGTGCCTTGCCCAGCTTTTAGAGGAGTCAGAATATCTTTCAGGACTACTGTTCAATTTCTGCTCAACTCTATTTTAGCCTTTACTTCTCCTTCTGTCCCCTATCTCCCCTATCTAACCAGTGGTCTTGCTTCTGCTGTCCTCCATTACCAATTTCTGCATCTGATCTTGCCCCAGTTCCTAATCTTGCACAACAGGCTCCTGTGTTTGTTCTACCTTCCTGGTACCACATTGGTATGATGTTATGGGGGTTTTGAATAGTGGAATACTATTTAACATAATGTAATCTGGTTACTTGGGACACCTCATAACCTAAGTTCAAACAGTTTTTGTAAAGCTAAACTTAAGACTTCTCTAGACACATGGTTAGGCCTGTGGCATCATAAGTGGGCTATGAAGCATTACTACATGCTATACTCAGCATTAAAAATATGTCCATGGTGCTGTGACTATGGCTTTTGCAGATATTTATGAGATAGCTGATGAACCTTTACTAATCGGTGTAGTACCACTTAGCTCAGCACAGATTCACACACAGGTATTTACCCTCCTTGTTAATTAATTACCCCTTCTTTAAAGTCATGCAAGGTTTCCTATTTGAAAAGTAGCTCTCTAGCAACGATAAAATGAGCTGAGATATATGTTTAACTATGGTCAATAACTGTAACTGGCTAATACATAACATTTTGGAAGTGATGCCATAGTTTAGGCATGTTTAAAAGATTCAGAAGCAGCATCATTCTTCCACAGAAGTGCCAAGAATCAAATGTCATCATTGAGCTCAGATGATCTGTTTACTGAAAAATAGGTACTGTCAGCAAAGTTAATCAGTTTTGTGATTTTCAAAGAATAGGTTTGTTTAATTGCTAACTTTTATTGGGTTTTTATCCCACTACTATAATCTTTATTTTGCTGCAGTGAAATACACAAACTAATAATCTATAAATGCAAATATATCCCTCTTACAGTTAAGGGTCTGCTTCTTGACTGTATTGACATTGCACTATATTGTCCCAGTATTCTCATTAATACTGCAGTATGTGAATAGTTCTCTCATTTTTTTGAGCTGCAATAAGGCATCTTTGGTTCTAATGTAAAAATTGGACACTTTCACTCTTTTCAGTGCCAAGATCCTTCCAGTCAGGAGCAACCTTTCTGCTTTAGATACAAAGAATTATCAGCCTACCTCTTAAGATAATGATAACCTAAAAAGGGTAAAAGGTACTAGGATTTATGTTTCCAGTTAGGACCTTTT
Source organism: Coracopsis vasa (assembly GCA_026283785.1). Taxonomy (NCBI): domain Eukaryota; kingdom Metazoa; phylum Chordata; class Aves; order Psittaciformes; family Psittacidae; genus Coracopsis; species Coracopsis vasa. The sequence goes on from JANHGB010057705.1 coordinate 24,465, forward strand.
AATATTGTGGGGCAATGATTTGTTTCTTCTTGTAAGTGCATATAACGATGTCTTGAGACAATGGCTTTTCTTTCCTGTAGATTAATTTGTTCCTTCTTCATACAATTCATGAAAAAGGCCTAGGCCAGCAATACTTGTTGGGGTTTTTTTTAACCTAGGCTGAACTCACAAAAAAAACCCCTAAAACATTCTATCTTCATAAGAAAATTTTCCATTTCCAGATTTCCCGCATGTTATCCAAATCTTTCTTCTCTGCAAGTTCAAGAATAATTCATATTATAGGGTTTTTAATATACTCTTTGAAGCAATGAGATTTCAAGTCACTAAATACACTGGACTACAGGAAAAGGAAACTAACAGGCGACAAACTTACCACAGTTATGTAATTAAGAGAAATTAGTCAAGAGAGAAAATGAGATTTTTTAATTAGATTATATTTACATCTTTTCTTCTATAGAAGAATTAAGTAACCTGGAGCCATCATTTGGATTACAAACTATCTTTGTTAATCTTCATGAATCAAAGAGCAAATGCAATGCACATGCCAATGATTTGATGCTGCCCACTCTGAACCAGAAAAATCTCATGTCCATGGCCTTACCCTTTACCTCTTAGCACATTCCCTTCTCTATGAATGACCACATTTTCGGTAAGGATGCACTCAAACTTTTCTAAATGTGAAAGGGTGAACTTGGAAAATAAACTTCCCTTGTATCGGAAACTGTTCTTTCAGACTGGGGAGGGGAAATACGAACATTTCGTCTCTCACATTTTGACCTATTTCAGACATTTCTCCAGCCCTTATAAAGTAAATGTTAGAAATACCCCAGACTGCTCAGAGTAAGAGGCTATGTTTACACTGAACAGAACCACATCTCCAAAAAATATTAGCATAGTTTTCTCAACTATTTCCTTTAGCTAGAAGAATTAGATTGAAGTAATGGTAAAATAATCATCTACAGTTTATGAATACTTATTCCTGCTTAAACTGAAATGCAGCTCCTGCTAAATATTTACTTTGCAGAAATCAGTGAACAGTTCAAAAAATTTACATATGTTTCATTCTTTTAAAAGATAAATATTGATGACATGTTAAGTGTTAACTTAGTATCAACAATAGGCTATTCATGAATCTGCATTCCAAAGCATAAGCAGTTTGAAAACAGTTTCTTCTGCAATCATTTTTAATATAAAGTTCTCCTCAGTGGAACACTGATCTTATTTTCACTAAGATTTCCTGGAAAAAAATTTCATATAATCATGAAAATAACAAGTCCAGGCCTTCAGTTAAAATTACAAAATTCCTTCCTACTTCAAAATCTCTCTGTTCAAATAGCACTGTTAACTGCATTTAAAAAACCCATGTTCATCCATATGAACTCTTCTGACAGCAATTTCAACATGAAAAAGGAGTACTGTCCTGGGTTCAGCAGTAGCAGTCGTTTTTCTCCTTCTTAGTAGCTGGTGCAGTGCTGTGTTTTTGACTTT
>JANHGB010057706.1:0-21361 GCA_026283785.1 Coracopsis vasa
CAACGGCCCGCCGCTCGCGAGAGGTGCCGCCACTCCCCCCCTCCTCCCCTGTTCCCCCAGCGCGCCTGCGCCCCCCGGTCGGCCTTGGCGGCAGCGTGAGGTGAAGACGGGGGTGGCCTCAGTCGCTACCTCGCTTCCCGTCATGGAGCGCTTGAGGGGGTTTGAGGGCGGTCCATGCGCCGGGTGCGTCCCGCCCACCGCCACGGAAGGGCAGGGTCGAAGGGCGGCGAGTGCTGGCCACCGTGGTGAGGCCACGTTGTGCGGCGCCCTGTCGAAGATTGCTGAGGAAGCGACACGTCTGCGGGGAGCTGTGGAGCGGAGGTGGTGGTGCTGCTGTCCGCTTGTCACTGAGGTGACGCGGCGGGCAGGCTCGGAGGGAAGTCTTTGGAGGTGGCTCAAGGAGACACCCTGCCGTTCCCTGCTGTCAGAAAGTGAGGTGATTGATAACAGGAGGCTGATCCACTAGAATTGCTCCTTGTGCTGTGAAATGGAGCAGTGGCAGCACATTGGTGGCTTTAGTGTATCTTGTTAAGTATAGCCCATGCCTCGCAGCAAGCTTGTTCAGTTATGTGAGGAGAAAGACCTAAAGCTTTTATTATTTTCAAGGCAAGAGTAGATCATCTCAGTAGGGTGATGCTTATCTGCAGAGGAGAGAAAGATCTGGGCAGAATTTAGCACATCTGCTCCTCTCATGTTGTGAATGTGTTCCCAAGCATAGCTGGCTGTCCCATAAGATGATACTGGCAAGCTGCTCTACAAATGTGTAACTGGATCTACAGAACGTAAGCGGGGCTCAGCCACTCTTCCTGCAGTTGGAATGCCATACAAGGACTTGAAAAACATGGTTTTATTCCATGCAGCAGTGTGGTGCTGAAGCATCCCTGCCTAGATACGTCAGGCTTGAGAGTAATTCACAAATACGTAGCTCTGACGTTAAAGTTGGAAAACTCAAATGTTTGCACAAAGGCTGGCAGGCAATGCAAGGGGGTCAACCCGGTGGAAAATAACATTAATGATACTTGACATTTACATAAAGCTCTGTGTTTACGACACCCTGTGTCATGATCAGCTGTTTAGTCTTCTGCCCTCTGAGCCAGTTCAGTAATGACTACCTCTGTGAGGAAACAGGATGAAGTTCTTGCTAGTTAAAGACCTGCAATTAAAATACTACTACTATTCCTCTTAACCAGGCAGGCTTTATATAATATATGTATAAGTAAACACTATTAAGGAAGTCCTTTTATCTCAACAAGTCACAGCTTGATTGTGATTAAGGAGAGTTTTTCTCACAGAATCATCATATGTTTGGGTTGTCTGTGCACAGCTGTGGTGCAGGTCAGAAGAAGTAATGTCGCACTCTTACCTCCTCATTTCCTTCCATTAGGAGTTTAATTTAGACTTTCCACAGCATTCTCTTAACTTCCTTTTATTTTAAAGATGGCTTCAGAAAACAAAAAGAGGTAGTAAGAGATGTCAAGTATTCTTAACCCGTCTTCCTGCCAAGATCTTATCTCTAAATTCATATAAACTGGCAAAGTAATTATAGACATTTCTTTGAAAGCACATGGTTTTCCACTGTGTGAATGTGGTGTTCTGCCATATTCTGTAAGGAATACTTCCAGTAATCAGTGTGGCTACCATAAGTGTGGCTACTTTCGTTTGTCGGTGTCTGGGTGAAATTATGTTGCTACCTGGGCTTCGCTAGGATACCTCGATCTACTTATGTCAGCAAATTGGTGGCTGTTTCTGATACCCAGGTAACAGCTGGAAACCAAGAGGAGTTCCAGGAACCCACCCTTAAGGAAATTGAATTGTTTGAAAGACTGAGTTTAGAAGAATTTTGCTTGAAAGAGTTTTATTACTAGAAAATAGATAAATAGAATCACAGAATCATAGAATGGTTTGGGTTGGAAAGGACCTTAAGATCATCTAGGACCAGATGCCTCACACCAGATCACGTCACCCAAGGCTCTGTCCAGCCCAGCCTTGAACATTGCCAGGGATTTGCCACTTCTTTGCGCAACCTGTGCCAGTGCCTCACTGCCGTCACAGTAAAGAACTTCATTATATCTAAACTGAACTTCCCTTGTTTAAGTTTTAACCTGTTACCCCTTGTCCTATCACATGAAGAGTCCCTCCCCAGCATCCTTATAGGCCCCCTTCAGATACTGGAAAGCTGCTATGAGGTCTCCAGGCAGCCTTCTCTTCTTCAGGCTGAACAGCCCCAACTTTCCCAGCCTGTCTTCACACAGGAGGTGCTCCAGCCCCTCGGTCATCCTCGTGACCCTCCTCTGGACTTGCTCCAACAGCTGCATGTCCTTCTTATGCTGAGGACACCAGAACTGCACACAGTACTCCATACATTAGGAATAGTATTCACATACTAAATATGCCAAATATACTTGAATTAGAACATTTCTAAACCTGGCAAGCAGAAAACACTGAAAATACATAGGCTATAGGCTGGAGAAACGGGCTGTCTTTGGTTTACCAAGACAAAAAGTTTGTCCCTGCAAAGTATAAAGGTTATGTTCTATAAACCCATGACTGGTAAAAAGGGTCCCCCAAAATCTCTCAGCATTACTGTGTTGCTTCCGCTGTTCTTTCTGTGTGCTTCTTGGTGGTTCTTTTGGTGTGAACAAATCTGACTCTGATCTAATTGACAGCCAGCTGGCATAGATCCTTATCTATGACTGGGGAGCCCAGGTATTGCTAAATATGACTAGAGGTGTGAAAGGTAAAACAGGCATTCTGGGTTACCTGTGGAAAAAACCTCAGAATTTTCTAGAGTCTGAAATTACAGCTAGCTCATTTGTATGGATTATGGATTTGCTGAAGAGCAAACAAAGTAATACTACTTGCATACCAGTTTCCTGTAAAGAGCTTAGTGAGATTTGAAAAAAACATATATGAAAGAATATTAGCAAGTTTCTAACTACATGTTATACCTCTTGTTGTTCTTGAGTAATTATTTAATTTCATAGGGGTTTTTTTCCTAAAACAATTTTAAGAATAACTGGAAAATTAATAACTTACTGCTATAGTCATATGCAATCTCATCTATTGATCCTTGTTTATCCTCTAGTTCGTGGTCATTAACTTCCACAGCAGTCTCTCTGCCGTATCTGCTGTGTTTTATTCTAGCAACAAGGAAAAAAACAGTAGTATCTTTCAAAGTTATTTGCTCACTGGTGTTAGATCTTCAATATTTTTCTACATCAGTATACATTTTCTTCTTCAGGATAGAGCCTTCTTTGTTATAAAGTGTTAGATATACTGTGACTGACTTTTGTACCTTTTTTCCCAAGGATTTCACAGATAGATTAGCTGCCACCTACTTTGTTTGCTCCACATATGAAATAATTCTCTAACATCTTTTTCATTTAGAGAGGAGCAGCTAGGATGTTTCTGGGTGATTTTTCGATTTAGGAGATGAATGCTTCAACTCAGAGTTATGTTCTTCACTTTTTCTTCTCAAACATTGCTTATTGCAGACTCTGGAAAGAAGACTGAACTCAGTGAAAAGCACGAGAGCACAAAGTTACAAACAGAAATTGAACTCTGACACAAGCCACTCTCATGGCTGAAGTTTATTTTCTATTGATTTTGAAGCTTGAGAAACATCTCTTATCACACAAAGACAGGCAACGGTTAGGACAGATTAGGAGGTGAGCTGCGTAGGGATGTCTCAGTAAATTCAGAATAATGGAACAGTCAAACAGCTCCATTGATTTTGGATATTTTTAAACCCAGCTTAATGTATGGGATGCACTGATGATTTTGTTTTAAGCTGACACAGCTTGGAAGTGCTTACTGTGGAGGTCAATGCAATGCTTCATGTCTTATTTCAAAATAGTATCTGCTGACATTCCTTAACGCATCTTTATTTTGTATTTATTTGAAGTGCTATATTCAGACCTATCTAAAATCTTTTAATATCATGTTCTATGGTCTTTTAATGAAGGAATGCTGAACACATACAAGCTACTTAGAAATTTCTTTCAAAATTTTGAAAATATTTTGAGTAGTTTTTTTATTTTGCTACCTGATATGAGTAGCCAGGTAGCAAAGTTCATATCAAGCCATTGTGTTGGTTTGGACTGGGACAGAATTAATAGTCTTCACAGTTGCTCATGTGGGGCTCAGTTCTTCATTGGTAAAAAGCTTACTGTTATTTTTTAGTCTTTGTAAATGGTGTGATATCTGAAGTGCCTTGTCATAGTATGGCAGAAATAGATAATGTTAATCTATCTCTAACAAAACTGTGTGATTTTTTTCATCCATTATAAAGCTACTCTGTGTAATCGTGTGCTTCACAGAAAAGTCCCTATAGTCCAGACTGGGACCAGCAGAAACCTGTAGGCACCAGTCAAGCGCTGACCAGTTGAGTAACTGTGGGTGCCTTGCTAGGTTTGCTGTAACTGGAGCTCACCTTGGTGTAGGAGATGAGAGCAGCTTTCCTTCAAAGACGGAAAGCACAGTTTCCTCTGGCTCTCAGCTCTTGGTCTCAAGATATATGAGCCAGTGGCTCTGGCATATATTATTCCAAATCTGGTCAAGGAAATCACCGATATGTATACTTGAGATACATTTTCAAAGTAACGTATGCCAATGCATTTGCCAACACAGGTTTTTAACAAAACAACTTATTTGAGATCTTTGGAACTGTATGTATGCAGCTGTGTTCTCAAATGGTAACTTCAGGACTGCAGTAATTGGTCTGTAGTGAAGCAGCAGAGCAAGTACCCCAGCAGGCTTTTGGGCAGAGCCAGCTATAAGGAAGGTGGTGGATTTTCAATATAAATAGGGCATGCCTCTGCACTGAGTGACTCTGTTTTCATATTTGACTGTAGATGCTTCTAGAACGAATACTAAATGCTCAGGACTATCGTTAGATTGTATAACCTCATCATCTTGTGGGCTATATCCGCAAAACTTGTGGACACTACGTAGATGCTGCAGAAGAATATTCTTTAGTAAGTCTCTGTAAGGGAACACAAAGAAGACAAAACCAGCAAGTTACACAGACATAAGATGTAGCAAGGAGACTGGAGATAAAGCCTGTCTAAGGGATTTGGGAGTAGACTGTTTGCTGGTATGTTGCATGAGCTCAGGTATGGGGATTCTTGTCTTAGCACTGGTAGCATATGGCTCTATAGGTGATGAAATAGTGTCTGTAAAATGCAGAATTAAAGTCAGAAAAGAATTTGAACTCCTTAATGCAACTGAAATAATTTAGTATTTCCATTCTTCCAAGTCAGTTCTCGACTGTTCATGTTTGACCTTTTGCATACTGGGCAGAATTGTGTGTATTTTACTACAACACTGCAAACCAAACTCTGAAGTAACCAGATAAGGTTTATCTTTGCAGTGATATGGTTAAATCCCCTGAAATCAATGAGAGCTTTTCCAGAGGCTTTAATTTCACAAATTTAATAACACTAGTAACTTTGTCTTGGCTTTAAAAAGAGATGGGTTGTTTTGTTTGTTTCCCTCATAGGAAATACTACTAACACAGACACTTTTCATTTAGTTTTAAAATGGATTTAGCCCAATTTTAGTTTATACTTCTTTTTTTCTTTCTTTCTTTTTTGCATTCTAACTCTGTTTTAGGATTATCTTTATAAGATCCCACTGCATTTACATGTGTGTTTTGTCCTGAAGCTTTATATCCCTTACGTTAAAAATTCCTATGGTAATTTTCCTTCGTGTTCACCACAATCATCATCTGCTAGGTTGTCCACAGGTTGTCCTCAGCTGCTGTTCTCGCTGTAGGTGATAGTGTTGATACACAACACTGATAGCTTTCAGTTAAAGATCACAACAGATGTAGGCCACTACTGGCATTCCTCTTGTTCTATGTTCTTGTATCTCTTTGTCCTGCTTACTTGCCTTTCCACCTCAGTTCCATTAAGCCATTTTATATTCTGTTCAGTGTTACATCACAATTTCTTTTAATGGACTATTCTAGGATATTGTTCAGAGAGACAGCTAATGAACCCCTGTGTTGACAAGCCAGTGATTCGTAGTAGGTGACTATAGCAGCAGACCTGTGTTTGATAAGTAGTGGTGGGAAATAGACTACACACCCCAGTTTGGAGTTCATTTCAGAAATGGACACTAGGCTATCCTAGGAGATTTCAGCAGTGAATTCACAGGTGCCCCTGCGAGATCAAAGTGTAGGAACAAGTGTTTCAAGCTAATACACACTTTTCTTTAGCCATATCTGTTACAGTGTTGGTTTTCCTAGAAAGATTAGCTTCTGTTAAGGGCAAAAGCCATTTCAGCAGCTTATGCAGAAGTTTATTGCCTGTCTTCCATCCCAAAGTCCACATCATTACTGATGGGGTGAAATGGTAAATACATAACCAAATGTAAATATGTAATAGTAGTGACCTAATGATTTTCAATAGGCATACATGACCATTCCTACAATTAGATGCCTTTTCTTTAGTGCGCGGTCATAATCTGTAGAATTACATCATTCATAGATAGTAGGAAACCGAGATAGAGTTAAGTCATAACTTAGGCTACTGATAATAGGCCTCTTCATTGGGCAAAATGTGTCAGGGTTCAAAGTTACCAAAAGTCAGTCTGTCCTTGTAACCCTTATTTTTTTTGTTGTTGTTTGGATGGGGTTGTGTGAAAATCATGCACACATGCAGCTCCCGTTCTTTGGCAAACATTCACAATGAGGAGCAAATTGCTGAAGTCCTCTGTGGCAGAGTCCATGTTTTTCAGTTTTTGCCCTTTCTGTGTTTTTGAGAAAGCTGAAGAATAGTCAGATTATACTTATCAGGTAGCAGCAATTCTGTCAGCAACTCATCAGTAGCCCTTGCCACTTTCTAATAAATGATACTTATAGACTTATGCAGCCAGAATTTTGATCGATTTTTTTAGTTAATGGGGTGAATTTTGTTGGACCACTTATGTTGTTAACACTCACATTCACTGATATGTGGTATTGTTGTCAGGGTCTACAAAATCTTTTCATTGGCTGAAGAAATTCCACTACTGGAACAGAAACCTTTCTTGCTGCTTAGAACGACACAGAAAGACAGCAGAGCCATTTGTTAAAATTTGTAAACTAGGGCCTTTATCACAAGGCAACTGGGCAACATTTTTCTTTTGACTTTGATTAATGAATTCTCTTTCTCTAATTCTGCAGGTACTCTGAGTATGGAGGGGCCGGATGAGGAGACTGAGCAAAGCCATTGCTACAGATAGCAAAGCAGTGCATCTCATTCCTAGTGACATTGCTTTGGAGAGGCAAAGGAGAAACACCAAATTCTACGAATTGCTGCAGGTACAACAGGAACAAGAGTTAAGAAACTCTGACAACTTAATGGCATGAGAAAAAATGAGGAAAGAAGGTGCTTGTTAGAAGGTAATGAATAGTTTCCAGCCTCTAAAGTTTATGTTTAGAGGGAGGTTCTATAAAGACTAATGGCAAGGTCCCTGAGCAATAGCATGTAAGTATAGCACATAAAAATTATGACAATGCATTTATAGGCTTTATTTTCACAGATTTCACTTTAGCTTTAGTTTGCACTTGGTATACCAAACTGTAGTAGGTAGTTAAAAAACATCTTTTTGTTAGCTGACAGAAGGTTTGATAGCATTGTTCTTAAACATTCCCTTTTATATGTTTCTAATATTAATAAAGTTGTTTGTTTATTTAGACCCTGGTTGTCCACTTAGTCATAAAGAAATGGCCGTTATGCCAGAAGGTTTGAAAGATGAGTGATGCACCCAATCTGTAAGATCAGATAGAACAGCATCACATGCTCACAGAAAAGTACACACCAAGGTTTATGTTTAATTTGACATGTAGTTAAAAAAAGCAATCAACTCTTATCCCTTGCAATCCATGCAATTAATCTGTTGCTATACAACTGTACAGATTTATAGTCACCTAACCTAAAGCTTGTTAAAGTAGAAGTACCACAGGCCTCTGTAAAGCCTGATGACATATGTGCATGGCATGTTCCAGAGTATTTTTGTAGCCAAAACCCCCACCTTATATATTAGAAGTAAATTGCACCCTAAAATGGCCTCATCTGAATACGCACAGTCTTCCTAATTTTAGCCTTCCTGATTTCTTGTGAAAGGTATGGATGCTTCCCAGAAGTACAAGTCAGCTCAAAACAACTTACAGCAAAAATTTACAGGACCCAGACCTTGCCAGAATCCTCATTTTCAGTTTGTCAAGTAAAGGTGTATAATGGAGCATGCTACAAAATTGCTTAAACTGTAGTATAAAAAGAAGTGTTGTCTTGCCTTCCAAATGCATGTTCTACTTCAGCAGTGGCTAAGAATATAGCTGTTTTTTCTGCGCAGGCCCCGTGTTTTCTGGGACTTGCTTCTAAAATAATATCAAGTAGTAGAGGTTTTCCAAAGTATGCTAACAACTTATAAGCCAACACAAGCAATGCCACTGGTTCTGAATAAAGTTCCAGTTCATCTAGTATCTTGTCAGTGCCTGCCACTGTTTCTGTTGTAGTGTTTCTGATGTAGGCGTGACCAAATTCCTCAAGACACTCAGAATTAGAGTTGTATTTCTTCTGTTTAATGCAGGCATGAAAACTTTTGGGAAGACAAATTGTGGGCCCAACTTTTTTGTGGGAGGAGTACTCCCTATGCTAGGCTATGAAGGCAAGCCTTATGTGTGAAGAGACAGTCATATCCTTTTGGGAGCAATCAAGACCCTGCAATGAGAGGAATGTAATTATTTTGCATGTAATAAATACATTAAGTATTTAATGACTTGAAGGACAACTGGAAAGAAGAATGTAGTTTCTGTGTTATAGTCATATTTTCTTGACCATACACATCATTCTGAAAATATATGAAGCTGGACTTGGAGTTTCTAATTCACATAAAAAAGCAGGTTTGAACCTGTTAAGCAGGCAGGTGTAACTGTTACTGAAGTACCCCACAAAAGATGAACCAGGTCCTTTATATTTTACAGGAAGCATTTTCCTGAAGGGTAATATTAACTACTTCTCTCTTTCCATTTCATCTTTTATTCATTATATTTATAAGGATGCAAACCTTTATTCTCTATTGTCAGAAAAAGAGAAGGCACCTAAAAAACCAAAATGCTATGTAAGCAAAACACTCCAGTGTGTGTGGTTTACATCCCTCACCTTGGAAGAGACAGATCTAAGCACACCAAACATATGGTAGATGATAACAACATCACTGACATCACAGGTGCGGCTACAGTCATCAGTACATCAGTCAGATCAGGTGCAGCTACACTGGGATGACACAGCTTCTCAGTCACATGTCTGCTATTGTATCATACAGGCAGGACCATGCTGGCCAAGCCTGCCTGCACCACCAAAGAGAGGGAGATTGAGTGGGAAGGGACTGAAGTCTTTTTAAGCTTGCCATCTTGTTAAATACACACTTTCCATAATATATTCCTGGCAATTGTTTTGCTAACAACCTTAGCAACAGATGAGATAGACTAGACCACCTTGCAAATCCTTCATTTTTAAACCCTTTCAAAAGTAAGTGTATAATGCTAACAAAACAAAATAGGAGCTCTTGACCTGTGTTTTGCACTCACCTAGCCAGTGTGCATATGACTAAATGAAACAAGACACTGGAAAAGCAGGCTTAGTGTGTAGGTATCCATACTTTATCTGTTTCCACCCCATCTTCTCCTTTTCATTTTGAATAATGATGAGAACTAGGTGAACACTGAGTAAGAAATTCATGTTCCAAAGAAGCAGTACAATATTACAATTTAAAAATCAATTTGTTGGAGTTGGAAGCTGGAGGGGCTTTAGACAGAAACAGCCTGGAGAAAGTCAGAAAGAGAGGAAGGTTGTCTATAACCCAGGTGAGGATTTGGGAACTTTCCTGTTAAAATCTATGTTCAATGTAGTCTTGCAGAAGTAGACTTAGAAATGAAACTTCTCCTTCAGTGGTGACAGCAACCATATACTTCCAGTAATTTGTGCTGAATAGGGTTTCAGCTGTGCAGCCAGACCAAGGTGTGAGAGTGCCAACACAACAGAAAGCTTGGGCAGGGCTATCACCTTTTGAAAGTCGGAGTAGCCTGTTTTCTCTATTCCAGTGCTGTTAGTGGCTGCAAAGAGGTGAAAAATAACACAAAAATACCAATAGTGCACACGAGTGGATTTCCAGTGGTGCAGACATACTGCCAGTCCAACATCATTTTTATGGAGGGGTATTGCAGCCTGTTTTGCAGTGAGTAAGGTAATTTCTGCTTAGACCATGAAGGTACAAAATCATGCATGTCAGTGTTACAAAAGAGACATATTGTCTGGGGATCATGTTTGTCCCTGTTTGGAGAACCATTGTATTGCTGTAGACTCACTCCACACAAGTATTGGTCAGGGAGATTTCAACAAACCTGTACTGTTTATTTGTGCCTATAATAAAGTAATAAAAATCAATTAACATGCAGAAAAAAAAGGAAGCAATATAAGGCTGTGATTCTGCATTAAGTGATATAAAATCTGTGCATGCTGGATTTCCTGGCAGGAAAAATTTGCTCTGTATTGGCATGAGCACATGACTGCATTTTTATCAAATCAGCCAGAGCATATGTTACAATGTTTATTCAGATTTTATGTTGGCTTTCTGTCAGTTGAAGAGGATAAATTATGCCTGATCCTGCATAAAGTCACTCCTACAAAGAGACAGTATCTCATCTGATAGAAACTCTCCTGGGATTAAATGATTTCTTCCAGCTATTTACAACCTCACAGAATGATAGCCTGCTACCCTAATATGCTGTAAACCCTACATAGTCCTTAGACAAATCTCATTCAAGTCAGAGCATGCCTGTATCTGATTAGCTATAAATAGACTGACAATCTTATCAGAGGGAAAGAAGGGTAGAGTTGCAAAGTCAAATTATATTTTACACCTTAGGCAAATACAGAAATGTTTCAGAATATGATTTTTATAGAAATCTCAAGTGTACTCATCTATAAATGTAAATAATAAGATGGGAAAAAATTAGTTGTAATGATTATTTGGAACATAATTCTGGAAAGTATGGGGTTACGTTTGGGCCCATATTATGAAAGAAAAAGGATTTGATTATGTGCTTCCTGACATGTTGCTTCTTTTTAATATGCAGCTGCTGTGTCATATTATGGATCCTTGGCATTTCATTGTGAAGAAGAACGATCATGACACTAGTTACTGGAAGTAAAGACAATGAACAAGAACATTACAGTGTGAACCAGATCTTTTGAGATCTCCTAAGTCAAAGGGCCAAATCCATCAGCAGGCGTATATAGGTTTTAGTAACTTGGATATAAAATTGGCTGAGGTTATTTAAGATTTTGTTGGGATTTTGTTAATTGTCATTTAAGTTCCATTAGAATTTATAAATTTACTTTTGTACTGCAGTGTTGTCTGTCTTTGCTCAGGGATTGTAACTGACTGCAATTCAACATTCGGTGACAGAACTGCTTAACATTGTTCAGGCAAGCCTGGCTACTCAATTCTGCACCTGCACTGCAGTCTTTACTAGGCTAGCATGATTGTTTGGGGTGCAAAGTGGGCTAGCCTATGATTTAATTGAAGAAAAGCAGGGATTATGAAAACTGGCACTGCCACTGACTGTTTTTATCTTTTCCTCCAAACTACATGGTGTATGAAATTAAATGGAACCAAGAACCTAGAGGAGACCTGATAAAAGGGTATGGTGGTGTGGGATAAACTGAAAGAAGGATTATTCCTGACAAACCCAAGGCAAGAGCATGCCTGTACCTCCATTCCAGGGAATAAGTTAAAGTAGAAAAAGTTATCCTGAAGAAAAAGTTACCCTGAAGTGGATGGAATCATATGAATACAGAAATACTTTTGAAAAGTACAGCATGTACTGGGGCCTGTAAGTCAGCTTTGTTCTGGTATGACTACATCTATATACCACTGTGCTGGTATAACAATGTTAATATAAATGTTATCCTAACTGACAGAGTTATGCTAATAAAACTTTTACAGGTACAAGACCCCTAAATATTGGAATCATCAATAAATAGCCTACCCATCTAATGTAAAAATTGCACACCCCAAATTCAACAAGAATTCGTATAATGCAGATCTTAGTTAAGAGTTTGTAGAGCTGTGATGCTACTAAGCTAGCACTGTGGGATAATGAGGAAGTTCCTCTTTAGAAGCTGAAGAGCCATTCCATTTCTCTTGATACATTTTGGTGAACATTCCCAAATCATTCTCAGCACAGCTGAAGCATCTTTAGCATTCTTCTGCTCTTTCTTCTTCCACTACCACCTCTTGAAAGCTTATGTTTGTTCTCAGAAGGGGGCCAGATTGTACTGAGAGATTGGTATTTTTAATAAAAGTTTCCTGTGGAGGAATAACCTAGGCTCTTGGCAGCATACCACCATTCAATTCATACAAAGAACTCACAGCATTTACTCTAGACACAGGCTTGGGCTCATTACCATTGTGATATGATCTGTACTAGCAGTGCTGTTCTAACTGCAATGCTTCTATAGCCATGTCTGCAAAGGATCTTTGATGCATAGAAACTTGATCCCTCAGATACGGATGTAGTCCTGTGTTCCTCCTTCCCTCCTTCCCTCTTACCTTCCTCCCAGAATCCCTATTAGTGGCTGGTCTGTCAAAGAAATACTCTGGCTTGTAAGCTGCACTGTAGAAGAGTTTCTAAGGAGCATTGCAGGATATTGGTGTAAATATGATGTTGGTTGCACATGGTGTTTATTTTCATTCCTGCAATTTGCTGTTCTCAACATGTCATGTGGATAGGTTTTGTGATGTGGATTAACTTTTGTGAATGCTGCTTACCTCTGTTTAAGTTGCTATCATCCTTACGTGCTTCAAATGACAGTTTTTTCACAGTAGTATTCCAGGAAGCCACAAAGCTTTTTCCCTCTTTCATTCAAAGTTCCCTCTTCAGCCCTCTATGCAACTGCCTATGTCTAACACACACTTAAGATGTGACCTGCAAGAGCCAGCTCGTTTCCTGGTAGTTTCTGCAGCACACTAGCCACTGTTCTTTGTGCTCCCATGCCAATCATATCAGTCTCCTGAGAACATGCCCTGTCATCAAAACATATATGAGTATGAACATTTTGATCATACAGGAAATAATTCATCATTATACAGCAATGTCTATAAAGCCTTACCAGTGCATTTTTGAAACAGTAAAAACCTAATTAACCTTTTTAGATATAAATCTGAAAAAACCCCAAACCCTTAAACTGTGTTAGTAAGGCAAAATGCGTGGAAATCTTTTACACAACACAATTTATAATGATATGCAATTATTATAATTGGTATGTTGTTAACTCCCAGTCTGTTTAAGTCTCATTGCACAGCAATGATAGTGGCACACCTAACTTAGGATTTGCCCACAGATGATACAAAAATAAATTCCCCCCCAAAAAAATGAAATTTTTGGGTGACCTTATGAAATACTTTAAGAAAGAAGAAGATTGAGAGAGAAAGAGCTTGGGGAAATAGATAAGTGGTAAAAAAATATGCTGAGGATTTGCTTTGATTGCAAATAATCCTGAGCATTACCCAGTTTCAACCATGTTTCCTTTTGTGCTTAGAGCCTCATCACTCATGCACATGGTGCTCCTTGGTCATCGGATAATTTAATTTGGAGGGATTCTGGAGGTCACTTGGTCCAACCTTGTTTCAGAGCAGGGCCATTTGAGATCAGGTTGATCAGGGCCTTGTCCTGCTGAGTTCTGAATATCTTCAAGGATGGAGAGTCACTAGATCCCTTTGTTATGATTTTTTTTTTTCCACAATTGCTATTCTATCTATCCTACAGTTCATCTATCCTACTATATGATTCATGACCAGGATCATTTTAGGAAGTAATTTTGCATCGTTAGAATCTGCTGCTCGTGTCTCTTCTTCCAGTCTTGGACTCTAATGTTAGGGGAGCACAAAGGGCAGGACATCACAAATTAGGAGACCAAGGAGTTAGTCTGGAAAGCTTCTGGTTCTTACAGCCAGAGAGGATTTTGTACAGTGCCTTGGACATGCTCTTAGCATGACATCCACTGAGGAACTGAACTGGAGAGTATCTTTTGCTATAGTTAGTCAGATGGGTCAAGGTTTGCATGTGTATTTTAGTGGTTCCCAAGTCTGTTATGTTTTACTTTAGTTTTCCTGAAAGCTGGGGATCTGTAGTTGGGTACTAAGAATACCGCTGTTTCTCCAGTCCCTACTCTGCTCCCAGGATGGCAGGCAGATTCCCTCACAAACACTGGGAAAGGATTACTGATGCCTCAACTTACTGCAGTAGATAAGGTTATAGATTGTAGCCCTGGAACTGGCCAATGCACATGCAGGTACACTGTGCCAAGACAACACAGTAAAGGTATTGTTCCATGCACACTTTTCCCAGCAGCAGCCTGTTTTAAGGCGTTCCCAGGACCCGCCTCAACTGCCAGCTGCTTGTTCCTGATGCCCTTTCAGTTTTGCCGACACAGCTGTTTATGTGTATGTTTGGGAACTGAATTGTGAGACTAACTCAGGTTAAACTACCTAACAGTGCTTTTTTTTTTGCATGTTTTTCCTTTAATACCTGTTTAATTCCCTGGGCTTGATTCGCAGTGTGGCCTTGCAGACACTTATGTTGACCAAAGTCATATGGCTGTCAAGAGAGCAGGAAAGGAAGGAAGGAAAAACAGTTGGAAGTATCTTAAGTCAGTATTGCTGCCACAGGCAATGTGTCTTCAGACTTACAGCTTTGTGATGTTGCTCCTAACAGCTGAGCTGAGCTACTGCTGTTGCTCAGTGTCCAGTGCCTGTTCTATAGTCAACTCCAGCAATAAGTATACTCATATTAATTTGTTCATCAGCAGTGATAAACTAAGGTTAAGTTAAAAGAACCTAGTTGCCAACTCTGCACTATGGATACCTACTGACTTGAGGGCTAATGATCTTGCAACATCTCTGTCAATTTGCATGGTCTCCGCAGTTCAGTAGAAAAGAGTTTACAGAGTGGCATTGGATGAGGTGTACTTTTACCATGCTCTTAACCCAGAGTAACAACGGACAGCCAGCAGAAAAGAGCTGACTCTACTCTTCCCCTAGACTTGTGTGCATCAAGTGCCAGCACTTCTTCTCTTGTACCACATCAGATGGTTGTGCAATGCAGGAAGAGTCAGTTCCCTTTGAGAATCTGATGGATAACTAATAATTTTAATTTTTTTTGGTGGGAACAATGGTCTAAATTGAAGGCACTAGGAAAAGCAGAGGTAATGAGCTAAAGTGAGGGTGTTGCTACAGAAACACTTGAAAAAGCACCTCTCATAACCTTGTGAAGTTTTTTAAAAGGAATTCCTTGCTCTTTGCTAACCCAGTATTGCTGAATTTACAAAGCAACTCACTTCGGATTTGTGGAATAGGAACTGAATTACCAGTGCATTTAAAACTGACATTCTCATTTAAATTTTTATGTTAATTTTAGTCTGCCACTGATGTCACACAAGTTACAGCAAGAATCATTTTACTGAAATCACAGACACTGCCGTGTCCCTTGTGAAGTAATTTTTACCTGCATAAAATACATATGAAATGTCACTAAATCGAGTCAGCATTTTATACTCACTTGACACTTTTATTGCAGTGATGTAAACTACTGCAATATGAGCCATCAGTGAATAAAATTACACTAGAATAAAAGTCTTGTGTCAGAATCTCATCCCATATTGTAAGTGGTTTGTACTGTTGTTTTAATGGAACATTTGCAAAATTGAAAAATCATTAGTAGTCCTGCCAATATTTTGGCATTTAAAAGGTCCTATTTTCCATTTCCCCATAGTCCTTTTATGTTACTCCATTAGTTTAAAAAGGCTATAAAGAGAGCACATTTTTCCACTTGGGAATATTTTAATTTCTGTGCTGCTCTTGCCTTTGGCATAGTAGGTCTGTTAGGTTGTGGCTGAGGAGAAAGGGTCGTGGCTGGCCCGTCTCTCTATTCCAGCTATTCTTGGCTGCTGGAACAGCTCCTAGGGGCCACAGGCTGCCAACTGCACTGAAATTGCTCATAGCCTTAAGACTCTTCAAGGAGTAATTAGCTACTAAATATGGGTAATTGTGACAGACTCTGGCTAATACTGCTTGTGTCTGAACAGACAAATTAAAGGCTGCACACACAAAAAGAAGAGAAAAAACCCTCTTCTTTTCAGTAAAGGAATTAAGAGATAGAATTTGATCTAATATTAAAAAAAGCTCTATTTCCTCTAAGTAGGTTCCTAGCACGTTTTGATAATTAAACTTGCAAATGAAGCACAACTACAGTTTGTAAATTAAATACTTTCACTGTGGTACCCACCCTTCATCCTCTGCTCTTGATTTCAGAAAAGCCATTTTATATTTTTCACAAAAAGGTTGTTCAGTGCAAGAACATTTACAAATTGTTCTTGCCTATGAACAACCAGAAAGAGGCTCTCGCAAGAGCAGCAGATTCAGAAGAAAACACCCCACTTCACTTCCTCCTGGCCAGCTAAAGCAAATTATTTTAGATAACACATCCTTTGTGTTCTAAGATGCTGCAGTATCACTAAAACCCTCTCAGTTGTTCTTAGGGTGCCATAGTGCTTCCCAGCCACCTGGCCACTCTCAGCAGTCTGTTTCTTTCTCAGACTTAGACCTCTAAAATGTCTCTCAGATATGGCAAACAATTTGCAGTGTCCTGACTTGTGCTTTAGTTATAACTGCTAAATTTGGGATGTTCGCTGTCTGTTTTATTTCTCTGATCCTGATGGATTGGCTGTAAGTCTAAATTTAAGAATGAGTACTCTGAAATACACAAATTATCTCATTAAATACAGCAGAACTGCATCAGGCCTGGTAGCTGTTTATGGCTGTAATCAGTTATCAAATGTAGAGTCCCAAACTGCCCATTTTTTTGACTGTTAATTTTGCTAAGAAGATAGGAGAAAAGCTGTTCTTATTCAGAAAGAAAGTATCTATTCTAACTTCAAAGGGGAACAAGCCATGATGTCTTGGTCTGTCCAGAGAGCAGAGAGCTGTGAACTGACCCATGTATGCAAATATCCTGCAAAGTTCAAATCTGATTGAATTCCAGACATTTTGCAGCCAGGAATACAGATGTTACCTCATGATGGCAGCTTCAGTTCCTTCTTCATAGACTGCTTCAAAGAGCAGCTGATAAAGCCTTGTCTCCCTGTTCAAATATTTTCTTACTCTGTGTTGTGAAAGTAGATAAGAAATAACATATTGCAACTGATCTTCATTCTCCAAAACAAAAGGAAACAAAGCTTTATTGCTGAATGCAGTCTTTAACTAGAACAGGCAGTTTATGATTGTCTTTTCAATACAAATTTGGTGATCAGCAAAGTTTGTGGCTAACTCTTGCTGTTTTCTTCTGCATCCCCTCTATTGATTTGCACTTGGGAATTCATGTAAGTGAGGTGCTCTGTGTTGATGTGAGAGCTCCTGTGGAAATGTGAGGTCATGGTAGCTGATTGTTCTGCTCTTTGAACTGAGAATTTGTGTGACCTGACTGGCAACTCATAAAAAGACTCTTAAGTAAAGAACAGCAGTGATACTGGTTTAGCAGGACAGTCCAACCTGAAATAGTTGAACGTTCTGGATATGATGTATGTGGAAAGATTTCAGAAGGCCCACGACACAGGATTTCAAGCAGTCTCCTTGTTTACAGTCTTTGTAACATCAATATGTATTTTGTGCTCCTTGGTACTAGCAATTGGAAGCATCTTAAAAATGAAAGGCAATTATTGCAGCCCAAAACAGGGGGAAAGAAGCAGAAATTGCTCTGTAGCCTCATCACTCCTATATAGTTCAGGAAAGAACCACCCAAAAATGGGAAGGTTGATATGTCTGTATCTTTTCAAGAAGTCTGACAGATGGTGCTACAGTGTGCAGCTCTGAAACTTACCCTGGAGGCATTCTGGCTGAGACAGTGAAAATACAGTCAGATAAGCTACAGTTTAGAAATATCTGTCATTGTTCATCATTATTCACATAACTTCATGTAGATGGAGGTACGTATGAGGTCACATTAGCAGATCTGTCCTGACCTCCCCCTAGAAATTCTGCATGGTAGATGGAACACGCAAGTAGATGGAACAGAGCACCTGCAGCCCTGCACTGAGATTTCCCTTTTGACCCACTGTAGGCAAGGACTTCCCTAAGACAGTGGTTTCAACCAAGTTTGTCTGGATTTCATTTGAGGCATGCGGGCATCCACTGTGTCAGGAGCTTAAGTGAAAATGGATCTTTGGATTCCAGACTCACTCACACCTCGTTAATATCTAAGCTAAATGCTACCTAAGAGCTCTGTACAAATTGTCACTGAGTTTGAGTGTTTTCTGAGCTGGCCACATCAGGTAGCTCTGTTCAGAGAACTGAGTGGCTATGTGATGGCATTGTGGTGTTTTACAGCATAGTGCACTTGCAAGAGTAGAGCAGAAACTTACAGCCAGATACGGAGGAGAGGACAGGACAGCTGCTTTCCTTGACTGTGCAAACTTATATTGCCTTGAACTCCTTGTGAAACCACAGCCAGTCTTTAGGTATTGCTGGGGAGAAGCATTTTTCTATTTTTAGCTTAAATAGCATTGCCACTCCAGTTTATCTAAGTAGTGCTGCTGCAGAATATTGCTATATTTAGAAATCACTGAACTTCTTAATGCAAGAACATCTTACTGTGAAAAAGATCACAGTGCACTTCTCTGTTCTGTTAGTATTCTTGAGTTTTGTAGTTTATGCTAGACCACTATATTCCTCTTTAATTGCCACTCACATAAATATAGAGCTTCCCTATGTAATTGTGGCATCCATTTCAATCAATTTTTGTGTCAAGGGGATGTACAAAGACTATTCTCCTGATTTTCAGAGTCACCATTATCTGTGAACTCATCCAGAGGCTCTGAATTGTGGATAAGGAAAAGGCATGCTGGTAGATGGAATTAATATGCCTCTTGGTACATACCTATGCATATTGGTACATGAAATTAATACCCTGAGTTGGTGTATCTACCCCTTTTGAAGGAACCTATTCCCTCATTAGGGTTGGATTTGTGGCATGCAAGCTGCACATTAGCAAGCAGTGTGAGACTTACATTTCCGAGTGAAAAGTACGCTGTGTAACACGTTCACACATCTTGTAGCTCATTTTCATAAGTTTAAATAAAGAACCAATTCAGAAAAAGACATACCTCATTATAAAGCAGTGAGAATCAAACTCAGGCACTGGGATGTAGTACAAGGAGTCTTAAAGCACTAAAGACTAGCAAAATAAGGGTAGGGTTACCTCTGAATCAGGACTTCCTTCGTTGAGCATGTCTATGAACTTAATTGGTCAGCTCTGGATACACATTTGCTAACGGATAGAGAATTCTGGTGTTACCAACTTCTAGCTTTGGAATTTGATTATACACAAAGAAAAGCAGGTGTTCTCAAGGATAGAAGGTTTATCAATTGTTTCACCTCTTGTTCAGGAATTGCAAATATTATTTTTCCATTCAAATTCCTTCTTCCTTCATATTTACATGGATATTTGCTTCCAAGGAGCAAAGGCTGTGTGTGTGGTGTCAGAAATTAAACTCAGAATTGAGTAGAAATAGGTTAGAGAACACATGGAAACATATAGTGATAGTCTTTATGCCTTTAAAAAGCTAATCTGAAACCCACACTGAAATGTCAGGAGATAAGAAATACCTATCAGCATGCACGCACTTTGGATATGCAGAAAATAATTTGGCAGAAGGTTTAGACATTTCAGACGTCAGGGTTGAGCAATGTGAGCACTGTAATCTCGTTACTTCTTCAGAATGGCACACACAAATGCCCCAGAAGAAATCAAAGCCAATTTTCTACATTTTAAGAATATGCTGCTAAAATTTTTGTGTGTCAAAGGGGAATTCATATGGAATGTCATATGACACCCACACTTACAGTGTTCCAACCTGTCAACCTGTGCTCAAGCTGTGCTGCGACATAACATGCACAGTGGCATTGCACAGGGCAGGTGGGAATCCACAGGCCTCAGCACAGGCAAAGCAGGCAGTTTCGGCAACATTTTTTCTGATATTTGTCATTTGGCTGTAATAGGACAGATTTGCTATTGCACTTTCAGGTGTACAGGAACAGGAACAGACTGGTTAGTAATTTGAATGATTTTAGTTGTGCATCCAATGCAAATACAGCAATTTACCAAGTAATCTGTGAGTGAAAATGTTCAGAGCTTTTCATCAGCTTTGTCATTTATGGATCTAGCAACTAATTGCCTGTCAGAGCTTTAATTAAAACATTACAGGTATAGACTTCATATTTCCTAACTAGGGTAGATTGAAAAGTTTGACATGGTAGTAGAATAAAGAGATTATCCCACAAATCCTTGGGTTTAGGACTTCATAGACAAATGTTCTATTTGTAAGAATAGAAAGGTTTGTATTCAGTGGTTCATCTAGAATAATAAATTACTTAGATTTTCTGAAGGAGGTCTGAAGGAAGACCACTCCCAAACTGAGCATGTGTCTTTAAGTAGCTAGAATTGTAACATGTAATTTAGAAGCACTCAAAAAAACTAATTCATGTGAGCCAGTCCGCCATTATATATCCAGTATCATACACGTATCTGAGGCTTGATAGACCAGTAAGGTAGATGATTCACTTGATTTACTTATGTAGGTAGTTAGATTAGTGGTGCTAGTAATTCCGTAGGCTCTGTCTGCACTATTCTCTGTAATATTAGGATGCTGCCCCACCCAGTTTACTGTCCCAGCTCGGATCTGGCAGCTCATGGTGCCACCTACCCTGGAAGGAAGTCTGTGACCTAATCTCCGTACCGTGGAGGATTCCCAATGCAGCAGCTTAGCAAAGGCTTTCTAAATCAGCAATGGAATGAGGAGACTGCTGTTTGGTTGGTCTGGCATGATTAAAAGCGGACCAACACCTCGTTCCAGAACAAGGTCAGGAAATTAAAGGAGGTCAGAGCAAGCCAAGAATAGCACGTTGTGCTCAGGGGCTTCGCAGGGGGAAGCATTCTTGGCTGAGGTATGATGTTTTCTGGGAGGATTTTAGCAGGGAGGCACACACCTGTGACATGACACTGTATGTAGTGGGGAGAACAGGGAGGGGAACTCATTGCCTAGTGAGAGGTACAGGAGAACCTGATTTGTCACAATTTTGCTTTTAGGCAATTATATTTATCAGGCAATCTCTAGAGTTGCCATCCCCATTCCTAGTCGCTGACTCAGTCATTCAATATTCTTGTAGCCTTACCTCACTCCTGCAAGATCACTGGTTCTGTAATTGTCAGAGTGGGGAGTGGGGAGGGAGAGAGGGAAGCCTGCAATGGCAACTGCAG
>JANHGB010057724.1:0-10845 GCA_026283785.1 Coracopsis vasa
CACTCAGGGGCCCTAATGTCCCTGTTCATCTCCAGGGCTCCCCCAGCCCTGCTCACAGCCCAGGACTCCATTCCGGCGCTGGGGGCTATCACTCCCTGCCCCAGAGAGGCCATAAAATGGCATCTCCACCTGTCCTGGCTCATCTCAATGTCTGCCCAACATTCCCAAGGAGATGACCATTGCCCCCGGCCTGCCTTTTTTTGCCTGTGGAGGCAACCCTGGCTGATGGGTCTTGCTCCTGCTGACACCCCTAACCACTGGTTCAAGGAATCACTGACCTTCCTAGCACCATGATAACATTAATTCTTCATTTTTATACAGCTATAATACTTTTTTTCAGCTTAGTGGAAGATGTACAAAATCAAGAAGAAAGCTTCTGATACTCCTTCCTGCTGCAGTAAAGGTTTTGTGCCTGCGAAAAGGAGGGTTGATCTGAATTGCTTTATTTGATATGAAACATCCTCCATATCTGTCCCCTGTTCAGTAATTTAACTCTTCATATTTCCTTTTTTTCTACTAAAAATCATTGATTTCTCATGGAAAGACTTGGTTTCAAAATGGAAATCAAAGACTGCTCATTAAAAAAAGGTAGGAAAAAGAAATTGCTTATAGCCTCCTAAGTAGAAGGTTTCATTTTAGAAATGCTCCTCTTTAAAAAGATGTCTTTAATCTTAATTCCATAATTTAATGGAGCTCTAATAAAAGCAGTTCCTTCTTTGGGATTGAGTGTTAAATTCTGTGACACAACTTTATTACAACTCTTTTGTTTAATGCTTCAAGATGCTCTACAAAATGCTATTGCTTTTCCCCGAATCCTCATGAGAACATAGAAAAGTAATTAGCAGATATTGTCCTCATTTTACAAATGTGCTTCTAAGATTTGTAAGGTTTTAATTATTTTTAACTTCTTAAAGCAAAGATTTTGAGTAGAACATGAAAAATGTGAGAAAACTAGTAATTTTCAAGAAAGGCAGATGAGAACCTAAAGATGTATAATAACACAATAAACTTTGTGTTGGTTTGTCTGTATTTCACAGAGTTGAGAATTGACTAGTTGTGATTATTTTTGCATTTAACTGCAATGAATAGTATATTGCAATGGCTGATATTAGTATACAAAAATCAGACAAGGGACCCCCCCGTATTTCGTCGATCTCAGTGATTATCAATAATGAAGATAATTTTAAGTATGTTTAAGAGAAAAAGAAATGTACCAGAATTGTTTTTTGAACAAATAAAATATATTCATTCTCTTTGAAAGTGACTGCAACTCCACCTAGTCAATATTAATGTTAACAGTTATAGATATTTGAGGATACTGTAGGATTTTCAGTTCACATCAGGATATTTTTGCATAATGATTTTCAGAATGGTTTCCACATTGTTGAATTAACTAAAAACAATAGCTGCTATGTTCACCCCAAGATGAAATGCAGCAGCTATGTACAGAAGTTTGGTACATGAAGTAATATATCCAAGCTGAATTGAAAGCGTAAGGGAAATTCTAAAGAGGTAGAATGCAGCTAACACTGAAAGTTGGCAAAGACATTGCACAGTTTAACACAAGCTGTTCCTCCCTAATATCATAGTGACAGTTTCATATAAATGACATTTCGTGAGTAATAAAATGACAAATACATCATTAAAATTAAAGACAGATTGCTAAACGGATTAGACTGCAAGTATCTAGGTTTTTTCTTTCTTCTTCCACATGCATATTTCATCTTGCTGAAAAATTATATGCCAATATTGTTCATACTGCCAAATCTTAAAATGAGTTTTAAAATTCATTCAGTTCTACCATGCAACAGATCTTTGAGAGGAGGAAATTCAGCACTGACTTTTTTTAGTATCCTTGAAGAAACCACTTCAAACTCTGTTCTGCAAGCTCTGAAGACACACACACAGGGCCTTGTACACGTATAAAGCAATTACAAGACAATGAAAGGGCCTCTCTTTTTAGAGGATCTTTCAAAAATGACATTTTTTTTAAAGCTCAGGTTAGAGCATTAAAGGCTTGGCCTCAGAGTATGTCAATAACTAATACATTTGGGGAGTTAGAAAAGGAACTAGCCAAACTACATTCACACAGACAAATAGTGTACAAGGTACCAACAAGAAAACCAAATGAAATAGACTCTTGTCATGAAGAGGTTAAAAGGCTGGCAAAAAATATTTAAAAGGAACCTCATCACATAGATATCTAGAAGGACTTCTAAAGAAGCTATGCATAAAAAGAGGTACACAGAAAGTATACATAACAGGCTGTCAGAATCCTGTTTTATAAAACCATGATTTTCCTTTTGAGTTCTGGGCTCATTACTTAGCGTAATAAGTACTATTCATTATAGAATAATTTAGGAGTAGTTTCTTTATTATGCTATTTAAGTCCTCCAGAGTCTACTGAATTTGGGGTATAGTCTACTGAATTTAGGGTTTATTTTCATACATGGCTGCATTGCAGACTTGAGTGACTGATCAAGTGTGGCTATAGCCCATGCAATTACAATAAAAAAGATGTTCTGTTAACAGAGGAAAAAAAGAAGCTTGATTTCCTATTGATGTGTCTCCCTTAAATAGCTTCCTATGTGGTAACACCACATCTGCCTCACCAAACAACAGGGAGCAGTAATGTGAGTGGTCCTGAGCTCTGCTAGTGCTGAAACATCATTGTTTTTTTGAGTCCTATGATTCCTCTAAAGTGAATTTGATCAGAGTATTCAAAAGTCGTTAGAGAAGGATGGATCAGTGGATACCTGTATAGTGGGTGGTTCACCATGAGCCAGCAATGAACCATCACAGCAAAGCAGGTCAACATCCTCCTGTGCTGCAGGGCCACAAACATGTTTAAGGTTTTGGAGCACCTGACATATGAAAAGAAACTGAGGGATCTGAGTTCAGCCTGGGAAAGATAAGGGTCAGGGGGTATTTCTCAGTATAAATATATCGTAAAGGGATAAAATACCATGTGGGAGGGTGTGAAGGAGATGGAAGTAGACTTTTTTCTGTGGTGTCCGGTGACAGGACAAGAAGCAATAGGCACAAACTGAAATACAGGAAATTACATCTGAAGATAAGAAAAAAGGAAAAAAAGCCAACACATTTTTACTGTGAGGGTGCTTGAACACTAGAAGAGGTTGCCCAGAGATGCTGTAGAGTCTCCATCCTTGGAGATTCTCAGAAGTCACATGAATAGGGTCCTGGGCAGCCAGGTGTAGGTGACCCTGCTTTGAGAGGGGAAGCTGGACAAGATGACTTCCAAAGGTCCCTTCCAATCTCAATCATTCTGTGATATTGTGGTCGTGTTTCCTTAGAAACCTATCTGACACTTACGTAGAAAATCTTCAAAATATTTGTGAAGCTGGTCCTTGTTCATTCATTCTCATAACTACTGGAGGCTAATCACATGTCCTGCAAAACCCACCATTTGTAGGATATGACAGCATTTGAATGGAAAATACTTGTCAGAAACCTCTAGATTTTTTAGAAGTGCAGTACATTTAACTGTCAGTGATTTGTTAACCAAAATCCTCTTTTATGATAACACTAAAATATCTTTTACTAGGGAAACTAATGGGCATCTTATCAGGCAGCCTTTTTTAGTATTCCAGTGGAAACAAGCTGGGACTCATTTTCGAGTTATTGAACACATGAAAATGGAACAGAACTGTTTTGATTTCTTTTTTTTAATCATTCTCTGGCAAAACCTTACTTTAGACTGCAGATTTTATATATTCTGATGGTAATGGCATCCTGTAGGAGTAAATATAACTGACTTCGAAACAGTTTGTATCTTTGATGAATTTGTAAGCTATCAAAAAGGAAGTGAAGACTCCATCAAATTTACCATAAGGAAATACGTACATCTTATACTAACCAGGGCTATTTAGTTGCTGGGCATATTCCACTTTTTGTTAATGGACTGTGGAAATTAATGATTGCCAGACTTGGCCGAGGCATAGTGTTTGCAATCATCTTCAGGATTGCATAGGTCTTGGATCTAGTGTCATGAAACTCTCTTTGTGCCAAAGCACAAGTGAGAGAAACTGTACTGAAAAAAAGTTAAGGGTCTGATTGTGGAAGGTACTGAATGATTATGGTGAAGGATTGAGGGCCTTTGGCTTCAGCTAAAGCAAAGTACTATGTCTGGTGAGGACTTCTTTCTGTAAAATAATCTTCTGATTAAGCATGTGCTATTTTCTCCTTTTCTGAAATGAGTGTGTGCACATTAACATCTGTAAACGTCAGACAAGTGATCTGCTGTATTGAGCAGTCTGTTTAAATCTGTCTAATGCATGCCTTGTCTTAGTAAAGATACAGATGCTTTCTGTGGTCCTATAAAATGTGTGTTTTATGATGAAGGGGAGAGTTTATAGTTCCAATTACTCTTGTCTCCTTTGAAGCAGGAAAACTGGCAATCCCTTATCTAGACTTTAGCAGGTTGAGATAAACCTTGATAACAAAAAGTATCTGGATTGTCAGAGCTTTTAGGTACAGTAAACTACTTAAACTAAAAGCAGCTGATACTCAAAGAACAATATCCATTTATTTATAAGATGTTCTGTAGTGTCTGGGATACTATTTAATGAGTTTTTACTTCAGATGGGACTATTGTAAAAAATCTAAGTTACACATGGACACACATGCACAAACATGCACACACAGTGATATAAAACACGTAGTGTTTGAAAAAATCTGGTTTGGCTAACACACAGTAGTCATTTGGGAGAAATCATCCATAGACATAACTGTGTCCAGAAAGCTATAGTTTAGTTCCAACAATGTAACAGTGAGATTACACTCATTGTTGTGAAAATGTTACTGTTGTCTCTACAGATCTATTATTCCCATGTGATGTCTGGAACAGTAACATCCTGACTGAGAAGGACTATTCTGTCTGCTTGTTTTTTTTATTATTAAATATATTAAATTTGCGTGGACAGTGCAGACTTCTATCATGGCTTCTGAGTCATTACCAACCTATTTCATCGTATTACATAAGGCAGTGACTCTGACTCCCTGTGGGTTTTGTACTACATTTCTGCCAAGTTTCTATAATTTTTTCTGGTGCAAATTTAAGTCTGTGTTTTAGTTCATAAGGCAAACAGGGAAACATCCTAGTTCAGTTTGTAGTATGTCTTTAGTGTGCTTGCTTTTTTTATAAAACACTGTTCACTTGTGTTTTAAAATACTGCATGAACCTATTTGGTCAAGAATGAAGCCTTCCGAATTTATGAAATACCTCCCCTAGGTCTCTGAAAATGTCTATACCACGCACATTGTCTCTCTAGTTTCCCAAACCAGTCACCTGCAAATATGAATAACCAAATGTACAAGACCAAAGCCTTATCTGAAAAAGAATGGTAACAATCTACCAGCTTTCTGAGGGGTAAAAATTCATACCAATTAAAATCTTCCCTTCCAACTGCAAGAGTCTCAGTTTTACTGGACTTTCCTTTGGTTTCTGTGCAAAACCAACTTCTGTACTCAAATCTCAATCAGTTTGGCTTGAATTACAGCACATTTTCCCTTTGGACACTCAAGAAACAGCCCCTACTCAGGCCTTACTTCCTACAATGTACCCTGAGACTTGGCTTTGTGATGATAACATAATATCAGTCTTTTCTGGGATTTCTATATATTAGTCCATTATTGGCTGCAAAACAGGAGTAGGAATCTGGTGGGAAAGATTAGGTTGTCAAAAGAGAGGATTTGGCTTATCATAAGGTAATCTCTCCACAATTTATCCACACATAAGCAGTAACTATGCGGTAGTGAAGAAGCACAATTTTCCTTCTGATTCATTTCTCTGAAGGCGTCAATGTCCAGACAAAGTTTGAATCTCTGTGTTAAACTCTGAAAATGAATCATAGTCAAATCATTTCTTCTAACAGAGAGAGGAATTTGGAGACTGTAGAAAGATGAGGCTTAGCCATACCCATTTCCTCATATTTTAGCATAAAGTCATATTTGTCTAGTTGGTTTCCAGAGAGATTTTCCTATTTTCATTTGCATACTCTTATTCTTGTCATGGTTTATGCTAGGACTTGGCATCTTGATCCACATTACTGAACTTTCCTTCCAGAGAAGGACCTTAGGCCTCTCATGTGAACCTAAGACTTGAGTTCCTTCTTTCAGGATTTCCTGTTTAATAATGTAATATGGTGGTGTCTAGTCTTCATTATAGGCACTGGTTCATCTCCATTTTGAAGTGCCTGGCCCCAGAAAAGGGAAGAGAAAAATATCTGAGCTTCTCTAATGTACCTTCCTGCATCCCTTGAACAGTTTTGAAAACAAATAAACACTTCAGAGGTCTGCAGATGGAGTTCCAGGCTACTGAAATCAGATGTCTGTTCTGTTGCCTGTATATGCAATTTATGTACTACCAGAGAGTAATCCAGTCTAAGGTATATGTCTTTCCCTTTCTACTGAGAATACAGTGAAATGTTCATCTCATCTCCTCCATTCACTTGTGATGTACCTTACCTTTTCTGTGCAGAAGTGAAAAATCTCCAAAGCTGCAAAATGAGTAAGACTTCATATCTGCAGGACTCTAGGCTCTGCTCAGAATATAATCCAACAGCCCAGCAGAGTGCTTCCCTCCCTGAGGCTATCTATGGTCTGCTGCCCTGTATCGCTATGCAGGCACTGACCTGGATCAGACAGCGAGCATATGAAAGCCACCCAGGCTACACACAGGCATCTATCCCCTATTAAAATTGGCTTCAATTATGACAACATAAAAAATTTCAGGGCTTCTCAAGAACATTTAGACATATTTTTAATGCGGTTGCCCATAAACAGGATTGCAGCAGAGCTTTACCTGGTATTTAAAAGACTGCCACCTCATCAGAAGTACTTGTGATCAACCTGAGGTGAACTCTAAGGCTGTGAAGGGAGGCAGTTCATAAATACAAGATTAGGCTGTCCTGGAAAATAGTGCTGCTGTTCTGGATGTGATAGGCTGTAGAGATCTAAGTCCCAACTGATATGGGATTTATGGCATTAGGATTTCATCTGCTTTTGTTTGTCCTGTATTTCCAGCACTAGACAGCATTATGGTGTTTATGTGTGAGAGGGAACAGAACTGCTTTTTTGTCAGAAACTTGCTGTTTGTTGACAAAATAATTCTTATTATTTAAGTGTGAACGCTAAGTACAGGTACATCAAATTATGCTGTTGAGTTTTCTGAACGTTGTACTTTTCACTTAATCAAATTATTTATTCCATTCTATGCCACAGTCGTCCATTTGTCAATGAAGTAAGACATCCTTATATATCAAGATTGCTGAGAGAGTGAAACCCAATTTTAAACATATGGGTAAAAGGTGTAAGTTGTAGGAAAAGAGAGAAAAGACAGACAAACTGGTTACTTTTAACATAAATATGGATTAAAATACTGTGTTATAAAACTTTATTTTCAATGTTTGTGTTACTATAAAGCCAGATATTCTGATCCTGTCAGAGCAAATCAGATCTGATGAAGATATTAACTTGGCTTGGAACCAGGAAATAGGTGTAAACATTAGACCTCATTAGATTTTCCCAAACTATTGAAATTGAGTTTTATTTCATGCCATGTATAATTAGACAGTTACTGTGATTATTCTGATCTATTTAACATCAAATCTCTTGCATTTCATCCCTTTAAGACAAGAACTGAAATCTCCTGTGCCCCAAGGCAGGTCAATTTTTCTTGTCGCATACATCTAGAAGACAATCAACATTTCTATCTGTCCTCCAATAACAGTCAACTCCTAATGTCTCAAAGGATAATAGAATTTCAGCAGAATTGAGAATGAATATAGATGACAGCTGTGCATAGGAAGGAAGAATCTGCATATTTTTTAAAGAGTCATTTAAAAGAACGGTATTGCATTAGTTTCTAAACTACTTTGTAGACTGAGTCCATCTTGAAGTGTCTTCCAGCTACATCCTTATGAAAAATGATTCCACACAACTGACAGACTACATTGAATTATTTGGGCATAAATTATTTAATTAAAGTTGAAAGTTTTTTTCTATCTGCAATCCCTGCATGCACAAACTGTTTTCTAGAAGAATTTTTGACAGGTTTAAGCTGACTGGGTTTGTGTATTTAATTGTTGTACACAGCTCATAAGCAAAATCAGGGTCGGCTTCATGGTCTACTGTTAATAAAACTGCTCTCTTGAAATATTTTACTAAAATACTCTAATAAAATGTCTGGTTGGGAGGTATGTCTTCTCAAGGAATATCCTTCTGAAATCATACTAATACTAGAATGATCAGAAGGGATAGAAAATTAGATCCCAAAGCTATTTCTGCACTGCCCTGATTCTCCACTGAAATTTAGATACCATGAACTAATTTCAGTGGTTCAGGGAAAGGTACGGAAATAATAGAGTGGATGCAACCACAGCTAAACATTGTTTCATGGTTGGTATTGTCATAGAAAAATGTGCAAAGGCAGGGCTAGATCAAAAGCAAATGTACTACAAGTAGAAAGAGGAATATGCCTATCACTAGTGTTACTATGATTTTTGATTGTGGTATAAATTATATTAATCAGCTAGAGCATCCTCTCTCTTACCAGGACACTTGTTAACATACTGATAGGCACTGTGGGGCCATGTGTTCTCTCCAGAATACTGTTTCTCCTCTTGTACTCTCTCTGGTCCATCGACACAACAAATAAAAAACTCATTCCTGCCTTACCCAATATCTGAAGGGTGCCTAAAAGGATGCTGGAGAGACACTCTTCACCAGTGACTGTAGCGAGAAGGGGGAACAGGTTTAAACAAAACAGGGGAAGTTCAGGTTAGATATAAGGAAGAAGTTCTTTACTGTGAGGGTGGTGAGGCACTAGAAGAGGTCACCCAAAGAACTGGTAAATGCTCCCTCCCTGACAGTGTTCAAGGCCAGTTTGGACAGAGCCTTGGGCGGTATGGTCTAGTGTGAGGCTTTCCTGCCCATGGCATGTGGGTTGAAACTAGATGATCTTAAGGTTCTTTCCAACCCAGACCATTCTATGATTCTCTGATTCTCTGATTTTATGATTCTCTGATTCTATAATTATCTCTGGGTCCTGCAATTTTCTTAACTTACTCTTCTTACAGTTTGATAATGAGGCACCACCTGCTTCAGATCACCTTTTGCTCATGGAGACTTGATTGCCAATACATGTCACAGCCTCCACCACCCCTCTAGGATATCCATCAACACCTTCTCAAAGAAAGTGTGTGACACAGAGAGGAATTTTGAGTAGTAGATAAGAAAATGAAAAAACAGGGCACAATTAAGCACAAATTCCTGAAGTATAAGATCTGCAGAAGTGTGGAACAGAAGGCTAAGAGGAATCACGGAAGCTTCACCTTCAAGACAGAATATGTCATTTGAAATGATATTGAACTGTGGGAATGAGGGGCCCATATGAACAAATAGGTCTTGTTCTGGTAATTCAAAATTCTTTCAGTCCATAACAAAACTTGAGCACCATAATGGCAGTAGTATTTGATTACTGTTGATTATTTCAAACAACAAGCCCAAAGCGTTTTCCTTTTCATAATATGCTTGCCTAGCCCTTTGCTTTTAATGAAGTATAATTAGAAAGACTGATGTATTGGGCTGGGTGGCTAAACATGTTTTCAGACATTAGAAACAAAATCATGCAAACCAGGACTGGTAAAGTCATCACAGCAGTTTTCTTGTACAAATTCTTACTGCCTTGCCCCAGTGTTCCTCCTTAAGTATCAGATCATGATCTGAACTTTAAACAGTGAAGATCCACAGTGACTCCATGAGAAGAATGAATAACCCACTGAGCCATTTGTCATTAACTTGGGATACTGTAGAAACAAGGGTTGATTTTGAAGAAAAATCCTGATTCCAGAGTCTTTATTGTAAATCTGATCTTTTTTTGTGGAATGCCTTATAATGAGGATTTAAAAAAATTAAGGACAAAAAACTTTTATATGTTTCCATCTTCCTTTTTTTCTGACAATTGAAGTCTCACATTGCTGATACAAAGTGAGATAATACTGCACTCAATAGCAACTGAGATAAAGAGAACATCTGCCCCCAAACGTGCAATTGCTACCCTAAATCTGTCCATTCTTTTTTCAAATGTTGCTAATGTAACATCGTCAATTCCATTCCAGTATCTTGTTCATCATGCAATTTCTGATTGGACTTGCATTTTAGACATGTTTTCACATTTGTTTCCACAGCTGTCAGGGCAAAATACACTCACCTGCTTCTTGGTTCACTCTTATTTTATTTTGTGAAAAGTAGACCAGCTTGAGTAAAAGTTAGAAGAGAAAAATCCTACATCTTCTCTTTCTTTTTGCCCTCTCTCCAAAGAGCTTGCTAATTAGCACATTTACTACCTCTTAGTCCCAGTAATGTGAAGGAAGTGAGTTAAAGCCATATCATGTGACAGTGGAATAAAAGGCTGAATGCTCCATCATCCGAGGGATCAAATAGCAAAAAGTTTGTGTAGAAGAAGGGCAGCAGTTCATCCTCCTTAACCTCTGTGCGGATTTGCATATACACTGAAATTACTGGTCAGCAGACGCCAGAGGTTGGAAAACTCATGCTTTGTGAGTCCAAAAGTAGTAAAGAATGAGATAGCTGCTAACCT
This sequence comes from Coracopsis vasa, assembly GCA_026283785.1. Classification (NCBI taxonomy): domain Eukaryota; kingdom Metazoa; phylum Chordata; class Aves; order Psittaciformes; family Psittacidae; genus Coracopsis; species Coracopsis vasa. The sequence goes on from JANHGB010057724.1 coordinate 10,622, forward strand.
CATTTACGATATTTTACTCAAAATGAGCACATGCCTTAGAGTAGAATTCAAAGGACTTTACAAGGAAAATTCAGAAACAGAAAGATTTTTAGGAGCTTATGTGGGGATCCTGGAAAGCAACTAGTTTAGACTGGATTCCTATATTTAAGCTGGTTAAATCTTAGTGAGATGAACTCAAAACTAATAATTTTAAGTGGGAATTGAACTTACGTGCTAGTCTTTTT
>JANHGB010057724.1:10855-51033 GCA_026283785.1 Coracopsis vasa
GCCTGTTATGACTGAGGAAGTTATTTGAGACTTTCTAGGGGCTAGATCACTGGAGATTTACTCAAATGACTGAGTCCTCATGTTCTCATCTAGCTGATGTCTAAGGGACTTCTGAGAAAGGTCAAAAACTTGACTGACTCCAGCTTATCAGCTCCATGCCACTTTCATATTATCACAGTAGTACAACAAGAGGATTCCTCATTAGTTAAATGGGCTGTCTTGGATTAAAGGTTAGCTGTGGAAGGGAGGCCCATCATCAGCTAATTTGTTTGTCTCCGTGGCAGGCTATTATTTTGCTGTGGAAAAACCTTAAGCCCACAGTATAACGGCATTGCTGTCTGGTATTCGTAATTCTAGCCGCACAGTTCTCTTTCTTCAAAATTCATCTGCTCATTATTTGCTGAAGCCAACTTTATTTTTTCTGCAAGATGCAACAATAAGTAAACAACATATGTTGTTGATTCAAAGAATTAACAAAGAGTGGGGTGTTTTAATGCTCAAAAATCCTGTTGAGTGTTTGTAATATATTTTCTGGTTTTGCTAATTTCTCCTGTTTCTAGGTGTTTGCATTCAGAAGCTGAAAAGGTCCTAGATGTTAATTACACATGTGCTTTGAGTCACGAATTTATCCTCAGAAATCACGAATTACACTCAGAAAAATTCCTTTTTTTCTTGATCTGTCAGTCTTTGTACAAACAGTACAAGTACTTTGTCTTGATCTTTAGAAAACTATTATATATGGCTGGCTAAGTCAAAGTTCTCATTTTATGCACTGAAGTATGATTTATTCACTGGATTCGTGATTATATGTTTAATATATGTGACTTATATGCGCTTTAATAACAAGCAGCAGCTAAAGCCTACTCTTACATTGTTTTTAGAGGTGCAGAATTGTCACTCAAATGTCATCACATTTACCTGCAAGGTTTCCAGGCATACCATAAATGTGATACTGGAAACAAACCAGGCATTATGCCCTAACCCATATTGAGAATCCTACCATTAAAATCAATAAAGAATATTTAGCTGAAAGACATTGGTAGAAAAATCCTTTTGATTTTTGTTTTTTTGTTTTTGTTTTTATGACCTTTTTCAGTCAGGGAATGTAAAGGTGTAACTTGATTGTGACCTCAGTCCTTTCCATTAACCTTACCCATCCACCCAGTTTGCAGGAAAGCCTCTGACTCACATTTTTACTAATATTCGCCAATATTCACTTTGACTAAATTGTTTTTTGGCTTAGAAGAACATTTATGTCAGTGTAGTATTTGTGTATGTGTTCCTCACAGGAATGTTTATGTATGAAATTATGATTAAATACCAGCAAAACCTCATTTGTAAAATAGTCATCCAGACAGGAGATAAAGCCATTTGAGACTTAGTAGGCCAATCAAAAGTGTGAGTGATGTGTAATGAGTCACATGAATATTCAGACTTAGAAACTGGCAGAGTCTGATAAATCCCCTAATCAGAATTAGAAAAGAACTAAAAACTGAAGAATCATAAAAATATCTTATTTAGTAAAATTAACCTATGCCCTGGCTTTTCATAAGCTTTTTGCTAAAATTGCTCAGCTATCTGAATGTCAAACTTCTTTACCTTGTGCTCACTGTTGTGCTTGTTACGGGTAAAATATTGTGGAGAGTGTATTGTTGTCTTCTGTTAGCATTAGAAATCCTTCTATGACAAAACATATTCCAGACACAGTTTAGATCATTCTGTTTGTAACATGCACTGCATAAATTCAAACCTATGTAATGCAACGTATGATTGATGCTATTTAGTTCTCGGTACCTATGTAAATAAGGTAGGAGGAGAAGGAGGTATTATATGTTTAGTATTTATTTTTCAACATACCGCTGGAGACACATATCTATATTCAGTATCCCTAAACTACGACAATGGACTGTAAAAATTATTTGAATAGAAAAAAATATATTGTTGCTTTATTTAGCTCCTATATTTTTTATTACGCACTGATACACATTCTATATAGGACCTGTGAAATAAATCCAAAGATATGTATCAGTAATGATAGAAAGGTTTCATGGAGTTGCAGTGAAATTTCCAGTAAACAAAGAAATTGAGCAAAAATATTTTTACACTCATTATATAACTTGCAATTTAGAATCAGTTTAGGATAAATATAAATATGGAATTCTCAAAAGTATATTTTTAGTCTAAAAATTGATAACAAATGCTTGATTCTCACGGTGCTCGCTCACAGAAAATCAGAGAATGGGAATATTATTTCACATGTCAAATAGAATTAACTATTCCACCTTTTCACAATATGCTTACACATGATTTCTACACTAAATTTTATTAATTTAAATCACATAATCATCAGATAGAAAGTAACGTTTTTTTAATATATATTCTCTGTGGACACTGCATTTCAACTATGCATACCTACTTGCATAGAACTCCACCAGTTGTTTATACTATAACATAGTTTGCATTTCATTGTCTCCATCTATTCAATTATTTCTAATTTTTTTTGACATCTTGTCCATGAAGACCTGTCTGAAATCAGGCATCTGCTTCTGATTAGAATCAGTTGTGATTTACACATATCAACTTCTAATCTTGCTTTACTCACCAGACCTTTGTGTGGTCACTAGTCCCCACTGGCTGAATGATTTCTAATTTGATTATCCTGCATTAGTCACCATCTACCAGATGTAGACATGAAAAATTCCCCAGTAGGTTTATAAAGTTATTTATGACAGGAAGCAATTTTTCAGTGCATTCATCACTTCTGCCTCCATCATGCCATTTCTTTCAACGAAGAGGTTTTGAAATATAATACCAAAAAAGGTGAAATCACACAGCTCCATCTATAATGGTAATGATAACGCCTCCAAGTTTTTGATATAGCCTAAGCTCAGCTGTGTTTTTCATTGAAAAGTTAGTCTTTTATTCTTTAAATTATTGAAACTAACTTCTGCATACTTCTGGTTTTACTTGTAATTATCAGTGATCATTATGTTCATGAATACATTAAATTTTGGTGGTTATTCAAAGTCATTATTTATTTATTCTTAGTGGTACATGGTTAGTTGCCAGTCATACTGTGCTAATAACATTATGTTAGCACTGTATTAGTTGCTAGTCACATTTAATTTCTTCTTTTATTATTAAGCTAAAAATAAAAGATAAACTAACAGATAACATAAACCGGATATTTTTATTAGTGCATTCGTGTCCTCATTGAGACAGACAGCCTCCTGTAACGGAACGCCTTTATTAGAGCATCTGCTAGAGCTTGAACAAATAGGTTTTACAACACAGAAGGTTTTATTCAGGTCTGAAATGGGGCAATCCTCACAGAAAGAGGTAGCTCAGAAGTTTACTAAACATGTTATCAGTCAGATCTTTGGGGAGAAATAAATGGTTTGGCTAGCAATAGTTGTATCTTTGTGCCAAATATATAAAACAGTAAAACTATTACCAAATGGATCTTCTAAAGAAATATAAAATCAATATAATAGGTCACTTCCACTACTATCCAACTATTCACAGGTATAGATTCGCAATAAGTAGAGTGAGTATTGAAGCATTCATGTATATCTATTAAATATGCATTAGCCATTTTGCATCATTTCATTTTTGTTGAAACTCAGTTTCACCAGGAATTATTTTAGTTATTTAGTTTTAGAGTAAAATACAACTATGTATTGGATTTTTTTTTGGGGGAGGGTGGGTCTTGTCTTTGCTGTTACTTCTGTTACTATGTCATGCTTGTTTTAACTGGAATGTGAGCTTTAGCTATGGATTAGGATTCCTCCAACAATCCATTCCTATTTCATTGCTGTGAAGTGTGTGGTTAATGGTGGCCCCATTCATAGAAAATGCTCCCTAGAAGCCGTTTGACTACTTCAGCTGAGAAAAGAACATTTGATCAGCTACTAAGTCCCTTATAGTTTACTCAAGAGTGTGTCTTGGACTGAATGAAATTAATATTTTAGAAAAATATTAATCCTGACTTTTCATCCAAGAAGGACAAGATGTACCTTACAGGCAAGACATTTCAACTATCAGGACTGAAATCCTGTCAGCTATTCAAGAGTTCTTTGTTCCACATCAGGAAAGTTCACCTGTTTTTTCTGGAATACTTTATCCCCCTGTGTGTATCTAAGGAATTGCAACAAAGCAGGCTGACCTGAAAGCAATAATTATGTAGATTTAATTGAATGTCTGAGTCAAGGCAAAATTAGGTTTCGTGAAACTGAGAAGGGGAAGTAGAAGCAAGAGCAGTAATAGCATTCCTGCTCCTAGTTTTCTTCCTAGTTGATATAAAATTTTGCCCAAAGAGAATTTGTTAAAATACACATTTTTGAAAATATTTTTCATTTCCTTGAAACAATGAGATACTAAGGAAAAAAAAAATCTATACAAAAAATTCCTCAACATTTCAACATTGCTATTTGTGGGGATGGAGTCAGTCTGAAGGGTCTAAGCTGAATGCTAAGCACATACATTATCTCCCTAGTCTACTTATTTAAAGGATGGAGAAAGCTAATCACCTGTAACAAGGGAGTTTCATATTATTTTTCCTTCCTTATTTCCAATATTTCATTTACTCCCCAGATTTATTTCTTTATTATTTTTAATTGGATAAATTGAGGTCCTGAGAAATGTGTTTAACTATGGCAAAGGAAATTCATTATATTTTGCAAGACCTTGTGGGAAGCTTCAGTTCTTCACAGTTTTTATACCCAGTGACAGGGAATACCACAAGCAGTATGAGGTCCAGCATTCACTGGATAGATTTGGCCTTGAATTACACATCTTATTGTGGTACAAGGTAATTAAGCATTGCCTAAGGCAAGGAGATATGTGCATCTTTTTCTTTCAGGGGTACATTGGTAAAAGCATTAGGGGGACTGCTCTTGGAAGGCTTTTCTGTTTATTATCATAGTCAGTGCCAGCTAATATTTCTGTTTGTTTCTCTATGGGCCACTTTGAGTAAAGCAGATATGTATTTACTCCATGATCTACAGCTAAGGCACATTTCCTTAGCTGAGAGCTGGCTGAATCTGAGGTGAAATCTGACATGTGGTTTATTTTAATGGAAAATTTCTTCTGTTTCGTCACAGCATTTGTCATCTCAAAGAAACTACAAGTTGTACTCATATATGTCTTCTCTCATGTGTGGGATTTCCCATGTGATGGGAAAAAAATAGCAGAGTGTGATGAAATTTGAGTACTGCAAAAAAACACCTTTTCTCAATCTCCAACTGTTTGAAACACAAAGTAATGGCATCCCAGTAACAAAACAGGCAGACTATTATCAAAGCATACCTTTTTTTTTCCTTTGACATAGTAGAGGCAGAATGTCTCCCAAATAAGATCCCTCTCAAAAAAAGAGAAGAAGAAAAAGAAAAAGGAAATTCCTTATAAACTCTGTCTTTTTTTCATCCCTCAATAGCATTCTTCTGTAGTCCAATGATGGAAAGGGGTTAATGGAAGAATATTCATCATTTTTATATTATTTAAACATAAGATGCTGGCAAAGGTGGGTCAAAAATAAAATTAAAGACTAAAATTTTCATATGAGGAAAGGTGTTACACATTTAAAAAATATTGCATCTTGATGTTGTTGGTCAGTTCAGGCATTAACAATCATCAGAAAATATTTCTACTTCTTTTATAACGCAGTGTTCATAGTTTTCCTCTCTGTTTCTAGATATCTCCTCTTCTTTCTTCTCATCCTTTTTTTTAAATTTTTTTTCTGTTTTTCTTTTTCCTTTTCTCTTTTACTGTTTTATTTTAATAAAGCCAAGGGAATCTAAAACTACTCTACTATCCAGCTCTGTCCTACCCGACTGTTATGGCAGAGCTAAGATGCCTAATTTATTATGGCAGAGCTAAGATGCCTAATTTAAAAACCTAGGTTGTCAAGGGAAAGGGACATGTACTTCCAAATGGAGAAATGTGCCTGGTTGGATTCATGCAACCCAAAATGAATGTTTGCTTCTCTTCATGGGTATAATCGAAGGGTCAAAGATGGATTAGGATGTGCATGTGCAACATATAGGTCCAAATACAGAGTAAGATAGTCACTAAAGACTTAATAGCATACCTCAGGAATTGTGCTCAGGGTAATGGGAACTCACTGGAAACTGTGACACAAGTTAAAAATATAAAAACATCTGGTTTTAGTCAGATTTAAAACTCCTCTCTGCCAATATTATATTATCAATAATGGTCAGCAAATGCTTTGGTAACAACACAGCCATGCAGCTTCCAGCCATTTCTTGTTGGAGTTTTCTTGAACTGAAAATTGTAGCACATCATCAGGTTTATTAGTTTTTGATGGATCTTCCAATCCTTAATTTGTTTTACCTGTTTTTGAACTCATTTACACTTTTGGCAATGGAAGTTATCTGTGGCAGTGAGTTCCACAATATAATGAGGTGTTTTGTGAAAAAGTACTCTTTTTACTTCCTTCAGCCCCACTGTCTGATAATTCTACTTGGTGCTTTCTCATCCTTGTGTTATAAAATACAGTGAATGATTATTCCCCATTCACCTTCTCCAGCCCATTCATGATCTTACAACCTATCAAATCACTCTCAGTTCCTTCTTTTTCTGAGCGTAGTTCCACTCTATTTAAAATCTCATATGGAAAGCATTCCTTACCTCTCATCATCCTTGTCACAGCTCCCTACACCTTTACAAGTTTTGCTATATATATATTTGAAGAGGGGGATGGTGAGGAGCACTGTACATAAGACAGAAGGCCTGTGTTTGCCATGCATTTCTACAGTGGTACAAATTTTGTGATTCTGTCTTTACTAGCATTCTACTTTCCTTTGGTTGCTGATGAACACTGAGCTAGTGACTCTACAGAAATAACAATGATCCAAAGATCGCTGAGAGTAATTAACTTAAAGTCCATCATGGCATATGAGTAACTAGATTTTAACTATTTTCATAGTTAATAGAATTTAATTTTTATTTGACCTTTTAATATCTATTCATCCAGTATCCTATGATATCTTCATAGGCAGTTTCTGGCATGACTGCCTTGAAAAGATGTATATGAACAAAGTTTTTATGGTCGTATCCATCCCAAGTCAATTATGCTTAGCTACATACACTGAAGTGGAGATCCTCATGCTTTACCACTAGTAACATTTCACATAGTTCTCATTATTTGTTTCCCTGCTTTTAAGTGACCATTAATCTGTGAGGGAAATTTTCCTCTTAGGTTAAGAATTTTGGTGAGGAACTTCTTGAAAGTTCTTTGAATGTGCAGATACAGCATATTAGGGAGCTCACCTGTAATTCTTGTTTCTCTGAGTCTGTAGCAAAGCAAAATTTCTTCCAGCAAAACTCATGCTGAGTATTCGCTATTACATCATATTTATTAATGTGGTTTTCTATGAAGTTCAGCTGCTTGGTCCAAGAAAAAAGAGGCTTAATAGCATGTAGTTTTCTGGATATCTCCTGACAGATTCTTTGAAAATGCACCATATCATTCAACACTTTCACTCTTTCAGCATCTGAGCTTATCTGAGCAATTCTGACAATCTCAAATATAATCTGATATAATCAAATATAATCTGATTTTGAATTTGCAATGAAAAACTAGTTTTCTTCATGTTATCAATGATAAAAAACTCATCAGAACTCTAAAACTCTTGTAAGCACACTTCAGTTTGAGTTATTTCCTGGGATTTGTCTGCCAGAAGGAAAGGCTCAGTGTCAGAGCTTACCTATGCTCCTTTATAGTGAACACAAACGCAATTAATTCACTTAGTATTTCTGCTATGACTGCATCTTGTTGGATAAAATCTTTTTTACCTTTTATATCATCTATCAACCCTGCAGACAAGCTGGCATGCTTCCCGCTTTTGATATGTGCAAAGTTTTGTTCGTAGTTTTTATCCCTCATGCAATTATTTATCAAAGTGATTTTTGGCCTATCTTATTGTAGACTTGCCCGAGTTATGCTTAATTCCACTTGTCTTGCTTGAAAGCATTTTCCACTTCTCAAAGAGTGCCCTTCTGTTTCTAATACCCTTTTACTTTCTGGGGATCTTTTAAGGTCTCTTTGGGTAGGTGATACAAGCTTACTCTGAATCTTTGCTATTGTGTTTTAAAACAATTTCCTTACACCTGTAAGCAGTTTGCAGAATGTGTGGGAGGCAGACATCTGTTAATAACATATTTGAGGAAAAGAGATTTTTGTACTACAAATGCTCGTATGTTTCGCTGCATTTGGGATTAAAATTTACAGCTTGGAAAACTCCTTAAACTGTTCCTTTCAAAACAAATCAAGAGAAGCATTAATGGTTGCACACAGTGATCTTAAAGTTTTTTTGAGCCTAAATGAGTCTATGATTGGGTGATTAAAAGAGTCATTAAAACAACAGTTGAAACATTGGTTTAGGTCATATGAAATGTTTGTTCAGTGTTTTTCTGCTGCTGAAAGGGTCAACATCTTATCTTTTATTTTTCAGGCAAGTCTTCAATAATGGATTGACTGTGGGGAAAGGTATATGATTTCCCACTGGACATCAGCAAAGGATCGCAAATTTTAGCTCCTTCTCCCAGACTGTTTATGTTTCTTATACAAGGAAGAATCATGTAGAACACAGAAATAATAATGTACTCCCAGGCAAAGAGTGTGCTCAGATTGGGAGGAGTGAGTTCCTTTGCTCCAACTCCAGACAGAGGCTATTTCAAAAGCTACACCAGGAAGAGCAGGAAACATCTGAAGAGTTTGGTGGTAGAGCCCCTCTTCTTGAAAGAGGAAAATGTCTAGCAGAGTTCACTTTTTAAGAGCTCTGAGTCTAAGTTTCTTGCCTCTGAGTATATGATCTGGCACTGAGATAGACATAAATAAAAGAGCATAACTCCTTCGTCTCTGACAGCTGTCCTTCTGAATGAATACCCATGGCATTTGTGTTTGCAAAAGAAGTCAGCACTTCTAAGTAGAATTACATGTTTTCTGAGCCCAAGAAATGGCACTTTCAGGATACAAGCTTTTACAAGTCATGAGAAATGTTTGACATAACATCTTTTATATCAGTTGGCACTTAAAGGTGTAAATCAAAACCATATAATGAATACTTGACATGTAGGATGGGGGGCAATCCTTCAGACTGTAGGGATTTTGTCAGTGTAACAGGGAACATAACCTGGCTCAGAGTAGCTCATCTTTCTTTTATTAGATACAAAAAAATATATGCTTTTATAATGAAAATGACTGTTACAAACCACTTTTCCTGTCCTGTGTCTTCAGACTAACAATTCTCAGCATATTACTCATTTTCCCTGAATATGTTCTTCAGGATAGAACTAAATGAGGTCAAATCCTGCTTTATGCAAAAGCTGCTTTGACTCAGTGGTATTGTTTGAATTAGAAAAGTGAACAATATTTAGACACATAGTGGACAGGAAATATATTTCTTCTTTGTCAAGAAATGACATAAGTTTTTCTTTATAGTAATAATTCTTTGCTTTTTATTAGGGGAAAAACATTAAGCACAAGAAACATAGTTGGGGGGCAAGGGGGAAGTTGCTTTGTAATTAAAACAGGATGATTTCACCTACTTAACTGTCATGATCCAAAAAGTTAACATGATCCAATTTCTACTTTGTATGGCACATCATGATTTCAGTAGGAATTGGCTTCAAAAGTGTGAAGGAGTAAAGTCCTAAAACAAGTATGGATAGATGGAATGGAAAAATGTTAACTTTAATGATCTCTTTTTCCCTACGTGGGTCTATGCCTTTAGGAAGAACAATGAGTTCTATAAGTTTCAGCTGCTAATTTTATGATTTACTCTTCTTTTTAAGATCTTTTCTACTCTACTCTTTTGCAACCAGGTATCTAGGTCTTCCTAGAAAAAAATGTTACACAGAGGAATTAACATAAAAATTGTAAAAGGTTTAGAGTTGCTGAATCCAATGCTCAATGAGTCTAAGAATATATTTTTCTTCTGTTCACTTGATTTTCAGGTAAGAGTTAGGGGCTGATTTAACTTAGCACTGCACTGCCTAGATTTGAGTGCCATAAATATGGGGGTGGCATTCACAATGCAGAGTTAGATTGTTGCTTTGTGTCCTGTGTAGTCAGATGAAGACAGGCTCTGAAAACTGGCTCAACAGCACTAAGACAGTGAATAGGAAATGTTGAAGAATCTTTTGAGATTCTTTCACCAGAGTGTTTGGTCTACATCTCAGGATTGCAGTTCAGAATGTTTATGAAATTCCAGTTTAGTGCTTAAAAACCTCTTGCAGGCTTAGGTGTAAATTTTTTTGTTTTTCTTAAACATAGTTATTAGTGGAGCGGTTTTCTCTGTGGGTCAGAACATTCCTATCAGTCTTTCTATACCCAACCTGCTCTCAGTAAGAGACAATACTATAACAAAGGCATAGAGGGAATCCTGTGTACTGGTAACCTTCTCTTCATATGCTGGAGTTGCATTCAAAAAAGTATATTGGAATCAGAGAAAGCAGAAAGTTTTACTCTTTAGTTAGTGGTTAGGGAGAGGAATGACTGGAGTCTTATTGGTGCAAACAGATTTAGAGGGAGCTGCCCAATCTGTTCCCAGGATTTCTTAGAAAGATGCTAAACACCTGGCTCTGGAGAGAGACCTAGGATGTGGATCTCAAATAGAGAGATGTAAATTGAATTACTGTTCACAGGCAACTGACTCCATTCATTGGCTACTTTGGTTAAGTCTGGGTCAACCTGCCAAGTGAGCAATGCAGGCTGAATAGATCTTCTTGGAAGATCCTGATCTTATTCTCCTGTCTCACTTAAGATAGTTACTGGAGCACAGCTGCTGATTTAGAGCATCTCTGAACAGTCTTTCTTGAGTGGAAGAGTGGCAAAGAGTAGTAAAAAGAGAATGTATTTTGCACAGGCTGCTGGGGACTCTGCTATCCAGCACTGTTATATCTGGAGAGGTGTCTCTAGCTCTCTTTGGAGAAAGAAATGGAGAACCGATGTGCAGGACTTAGTTACTGTCTTCATTGTCTTGTGTCATTCCCAGTGCTATGGGGATCCTTCTCAGTCCATAACTTCTTTTTGAAGGAACATCTGTCCCTTAGCTCCTGTGGCATTGTTTTTTTTTATGCTGTTATAAGGCACTAGCAATGAATCCCAGTGGATAGGCCTCCTTATTGATTGCTGATTTCCTTCCAAAAGTCCCACACAATATATCTGGAAATAGATCTTGTTCCACGTTTGAAAGATACAGATGTTACTTTTCTAAAAAATTATCTTTGTGCTCAGAACCCTGAGTTTTTATTTCCCTGACTGTAAAAGAAAGACAAGTTCTAACTCCTTTGGTTTGTGCTGCTTCATAGTCAGCACTATAACAACATAACTTTATAAATGGTAAGTCAGGCTGTGAACCAGCAGAAAGCATTTACTGCTGTTACAATGTGTGGAAGCTGTTCACAGAATGAACTGGATTCACACTTTAAGAGTACTCACTGATCTTTTTTCATTTGAGCTCCTGTCATCCACACATTCAGGCGGGACCGTAAACTTCCCATTGTTGTGCATTTTGATCTGCCTCAGAGAAAGAGTTTGTTGGAGGAATAGTTTACAGGGTAAATGTCTTTCTTATGCCAAATAGCTAATGCATTAAGCTGTTGACTTATGCTTTGAAGGCTGCATGCTTATGTTTCAGTATATGTTTTAAGTTATTGCGCTCTTCTGTTTGCTTGTACCTTTAATCTGTTCTTTGAGCCTGTTACATAATAGTAGATTTAATTTACCAGTTGTGCTGCCTGGCCTTATAGGTTTACTGCACAAGAAAAGAAACACTGTGAAGAGTCAGAGTATAAAGCATGATTAATTTTACAGCTGTGAATCAGACATGGCCTTGCCTAGTATACACAGTCTATAAACAATGCATGTACATATTTATACATAATGAAACAAAGAAAGTAACACAGACTTTACTTGGCTAAGAACAAGTATTGCATCAGTCTAATATTTGAAAGTCTGCAGAGACAGGATGAGTCTCCCAGCTTTGCAAGATGATAATTTGATGCTTTAATAGGTTTTTTTTTATATTGACATTATAATACTAGGCAGATGTTTAATTCACATGTAGTCTATAGTACTGAAAGCATGTGTCTTTGTAATGCAACTATCACCAGGATGCAATAGATATATTGGCTTTTAATCAAGAAGCTTTGGTTTCAGTGTGCTGTTTCACAAAATAATTCATAGAATAAGAACACAAGGTTTTTAAAGTTATCTTAATCCATTATCGTTATTTTACTAAGAGATATAAGAATGGGAGTACACTTGTGACATTCATTTTTATAAAGACAAAAATAGAAAAAAAAAGGACTCAGGAAACATAATTCAGAATAAACTTTTCATGAAGACTTCAGAATAAAGAGAGATATTAACAGTCTAAAATGATGGAAAATATCCATCAACTGAAGTATGTAAACTGTGAAATTTTGACACCTTGTTCCCACTGTAGTTACTCAAAACTATATTTGTTAATTATCCTAATACAGAGAATAATGGTCATTTGCTCATGAATTAATTAGGATCAGACTTCAAAAATCACTTTGATGTCGAGCTGAGGTTCTAGGTAAAATTTACAGACACAAATGTAATTCTAAAACTACAACTCTGTTTCTTTTTAACTTTGATGATCACCACTTGTTGGATATTTTGATTTCAATCCCCAAATGCTGCAGGTGCCATGTATTTCACTGCTGTGATTTCACAGAGTGCAGAGAAACCTGACATCTATCCCAAGTTTAAATCGCACTGGGGCTTGGATAATCAGACCAAACTCATAGCCAGCGGCATCTACATCTGAGAAAAGGATCTAAGACTCCCATTACAGTCACTGGCATGTATTAACCTAACAGAAACTTCTAGTACAATTTGAGGTGGCTGCCCAAGGGTGTCCCAAATGCACACATGGATGAGACAGGCAGCACACAGAATCCCTGGAAACAGACCTCTGGACCACTGGTGGAGGTCCAGGTATGACACATGAAGGCATCTTATACCCATGGCACATAACAATCCAGGTATAAGGGCAACTGAACTGAGTCTTTATACAGTATAGACAGTGACACCTAGGGGTTATTCTGTTCATCCTAAAGTGACTACAAAGTAAACACTTGTCTGGGGTCAAGATTCAGTTGACTAAACATAAACATCTAATATTGTAACTTTTGCAGTTGCATGGAGCTGGCAGATGTGATGCAGCAGAAGTGCTGCATCAGATTCATAGCCTTCCAGGAGCTGAAGGCAAGGTGGGCTACCCCAGAGTATATCCAATGGCACTGTTTCCCTATGCCTATACATGGGTCTTACCCCAAATAAATCTCCATATTCCACTGAGTAGATTTTATTTACTTCACTCACACATTAACATCTAAATCTAGGTGTCTTTTTCAGATGGATTTGAGCCTCCAATTTCCTCTGCCTGTCTGCTCCAGTGACCGTCATGTATAACATGCACTAATAACATGGCTTGTATGCATTAAGACAACATCCTTTTTATCTACTGCTTTTTTAAGGGATATTTTAAAGCATTTGAGTGAAACATATCCCATACAAGGTTTCCCTGCCATCATTCTTAAAGTGAATCTAAAAGGCATTAATAAACTGATGGTAGGAAAAGTGGTTAGTCCACGTTAATTCAGTGGGCCAGTGACGGAGTCAGGAATATCACCTACAGTCTGCAGAATACCCAGCAAGTCCTGATGGATGCACCAAGTCACCTTGTAAGGGCTTCAGCCACTTTGTGTGTCTTCAATTTGTGTTACATAAGGTAATTCTGGAAAACACATTTATTGTGTTCATCATGAAATGGCATCTTTGTATGTGCAAAAAATATTTAATTTCTTCCGTTTTTCATGACTCAAGTTAATTCACATACTATCTTGATAGATAAATATCTGGTTAACATAGGAATTTATGGATTTAATGAATCCCATAACTATTACTTGTTTGGATTATCATGGAAAAAAAAATGAAAAAGGGATGAAACTGAAAATTTCTGCTTGTCTACTTGGGATACTTAAGTTATCAGTTCAGAAGTTCTTCAGTTGTTGATGATAAGTCTGAACTTTTGTTCAGGGAGAAAAAAAATGTGATTCACTGACTGAGTCAGAGCTCCCTTTCCTTTCTCCCTCTTCCTCTTTCCCTTCCCATTACTCTTCTCCTCTCATGCACCCCTGGCCCTCTTAAATTATTTGTTTTCTTTTGAAAGTTGAAAATAAATGATGGATAGCAGCAAGCTACTTGGCTGCTGTGCCTCAGTGCTCTCTTCTTGATAACTGGATCAGTCCTGTTTTCAGCTGTTCTGAGGAAGTCTGAGACATGCATGTGTTGGTGAGTGCTGTCTGGACCAGTCACTGCATCTGTGAGCTATAGCCCTGGAAAACCACGGACAGCCTGAGGCTTGGTGCTTTCTATCTGGTGAAGAAAGGGAACTCCAGTTTTGGCTACCCTAGCCTTGGAGTACCTGACTTTGCAACTTAGTTTGATTTTAGTACAAGTGAGGTTTTTGATCACAATATTGCATGTAAAAACGTATGAATCTGCTGACCTCATTTGAGAGTGGGCCTGACAGCTTTTCAGCAAGGCCTGAAGGGAAAATTCACACCTCTAGGCAAGTATTTTAAGCTTTATTCACATTGAATTATACCTTGCTGTTTGAATGCCTTCAGTAATTTTATAGTTATCTAACATGTACAAAGGAGACAGAATTTGAACCTAAGCAAATGTGTATGTGCAGGACAGAATAAGAGAGGGAGAGAGGCTGGAATATTTTTTCTGAAATTGGAGCCTTAAAAAATTATGTCTTTAGCATTCCTATGTACAGTGGAAATCCTTTCCCCACAGTCAATCCAGAACCTATTCAAGTAAGTGGGTTTTGGATCTGTGTCATCTGCAGCTATGGCAGACAAACAAAACAAACTGCTATCAGCTGTAATACAACCTAAGTATTTGCAGCCCCTTAGCAAAAAAAAAAAAAAAAGAAAAAGTTTGGCATTGGGTCATTGCAAGGAGTTTACTGAAGTGTTTGTTTCAGCTATGTTCCGTTTCTAAGCAGTTTCACATAAAGGAAGCACGAGAAAATATAAGCTCACATTCACTTGTTCTGAGCATCTCATGCAGGACCAGGTTTGAACACAGGGGTTTTTTTCCCTGCACTTCTGATATTAACAGTCTAGTTTAGCTGCACTTTGAGGACAGAAAATGACTAACTGAATGAAGTAGCCAAATGAAAAATGTAAATCATGCTTAAAAACATCCAAAGGAAATATTACATGTTGAGCTAGCACAAGCTGTTGTTGCTTCCTTGAATCACTGGTTAGGACCTGGCTTGATGTGTTTCATTTTGTCCAAGTGCTTTAGATATGTGGAAACAAGGCCCTGAATATATAATCTTGTTTATGAAAGTGTAGATATTCCAGGAATGAAATAATAAAATTCAAGACTTGGAGACAACAGCTCACCAGCTTTAGTGTGTTCTCTTTTGTCTGCAAATTCCCGGTGTAACTCTTCACTTTTAACAGAGAAGGGCTGGATAGTCATTCATTTTGGGAAGTTAACTTCTTCATAACTGAACAAGAAGGAAAAATAGAGAATATAAACATCACAACTTTGTCCCCGGTGCCCAATGAGTTTGCCAGGATATACAAACTGAGTCTTTATTCATTTTTTGAGTGTGAGATCAAGGAGAAAAGATCTGCATAAATTATATTGGAAATTTCCTTTCTCATGAGCTGTGCTGTCATTGGATCCTTTTGGTGAAAATTGTAATCAGGGCTGATGCCTCATGTTCTAAGAGAAACACAGTAATACGAATACAAAAAGTGGAACATTTAAAAATGGATTAACAATAAGAGGGCTTTGATGAGTCACTGAAAAGAACAGACTCAAAACCTTTGGCAAATCTAGCTGTGGTGGTTGAAGGTAGTTTTTATTTCACTCTTTGCTGGACAATCTGAAAGAGTGTGATAAAGAAAAGTGTGTTTGCACCTCTGAAGTTAGAAGTAATGAATTTGCACCAAGTAATCTGTACTGAGGCATAAACACATTTGCTTTTATTACCCCAGTCCCATTGCCTAACCTCTGTCAGAAAAACAAAACATAAAGATGAGGAGTTCATGTCTTAAACTGATGTGGCTGTTTGGTCTGGTGCATGGGAGTCAGTGCCTGAATAGGATGTTCAGCTAAGAGACTCAATTAATGATAGAGGGAAGAACTTTGAACAAGATGAAGATCTTTTTGGTTGTTATGTTACAAAGATGTCATTATCTTCCTCTGCTTTTATAAAGGTTCTCACTCACTCTGGTCTCTTTGTTTATCCTGGCTTCTAAGGTTACAGCTGATCTCGCATTTATCACTAACTCAGTGAATCTCAGTAAGATCAAACCTATTGCCACAGAATCAAGCCAAACTTATTATCCTATTGCTGTTGGCAGGAAAAAATCTTACCAAATTGTTGGGAACTTGCAAGAATTCATCACTGACTTGAGCAAGTTCCCGATTTGCTTTCTGCTCAATCATTTAAGTACATTCCTGATCAGCATCTTCACTGGCCAGAGTAAGATTTGGAATCTGTGTTCATTCCATGGATGTAGTTTCCAAAATATTTTCTTTTTACAAAAGACATTCCACAAGCATGATCAAGTACAGCATGTTGCTATTCCACTACACTGTACTTCAGTAAAGGAAACTGTTTATAAGTTTATGCAGAAATGACAGTAGAAGTAGACAGAGTCCCTTTAATGAGCCATAGCTCTACAAGCCCTCATGCACTTCTCTTCCTGAATTTTTACTTTCTTAAAGCCTAAAGTTGCAAGACAGGATTAAAATTGTAGTTTATAAATAAAAATTGATCCAGAACAACCTAGGCTAGATGCTATTGATGCTCAATCCAAACCAAAGACATGTGACTCTTTCACTGACAGAAAAGGGAAAGCTTGCCTCCTATACATTGCGTTTATAAATGTAAACTTTCAAAGTATCTGGCATGCATTTGAAAGCCTTTAAAATTTTAAAGGGAAGTCTTGTTTCAGATCTCAAGGAAATCATGCAAATTACATAAGTGTGCTTATCTATGCTTTTTTTCATGTGCTAGTGTCATTACAAATAACAACATATTCAGTTCTGAAACTGATGTAGAGTTATAACTGACAACTTGAAAGAATGTTTTCTCTATGGGGAAAAAGCACATTTCACAATAAGTATTTTCTATTCTCCTAAAAACCACAGGTGTAACTGATCCTAGATTTATAGAAGGAACATGTGAATGGTGATGCTTTCTCCCCTAAACACTTTTCTCTGTAACTGGTGAAATATGAATGACAAGAGCTTTCTAAGAGAAAACTCTGCTGCCTTACGTTTGAGACATACATCATGGCCTTTCAAGAAATGATCCAGGGACTCTCCTAGGACAGGACCCTAGGAATGTTCCTAGGCAAGCATCCCATCTGCATGCTTTAAGTCAGTCACAGGACAATATCATATTAACATATAGGAAGAAGTACAGCTGGGTTTCCCTTGGAGTACAAACACTAGCCAGGAGAGTGCTACTGAGGATAAATCAGATACAGAAGTAAAAAACTGGTCATTAGTTTTGACTCAGGGGTAATTCCACAATGTCTCTAACTCCAATCAAGTAGTAATACACAATTAAAGTCTTAAAATATCTCACTGTTTTCTGCTAACACATCTCAAAAGTAACCCAGGGAGACATATTCCCTATGCAGGAGAAACTTCAGACTTTATGAACAGCCAGATTTTGACTTTGAGAATACACAGAAGAGGTTGCCAGTTAGCTCGTGTTCATTTTAATGAAGTATATCTTCATCCACTGAGAGCAGAATTGGAAAAAATCACATAGAAACCGAGACAAATTAATTCTTTTTCTGGCTTCCTGATTTAATTTAAAATAGCTCTAAGACTCGTAGTCTATAGGCTGAGTCCATCATCACAATATTCCGTGTGTAAGTGAGAAACCATGTCAATAACTTCCCAGTGTTATTATTATCATAAAGAGTTCAGGACAGAATCTGGTCAATGAACATCAGTTAAAGGTAAATTGAATGGCAATGAGGCTTTCTGTCCATTCTGGTTAAAGATTTCTATAAAGATAAATCCGGGTTGGCTTATAATGAAGCCTTTTTTTAAAAAATAAAAATATATCGAGGTTGTTTAGCATTAATTTAAATTCATCAACTACTAAGGTAATAATTTAAGTTGTCATGTTGAAAACAGACAGTAAAACCTTGGAGCTAGGCCTCGGCCATTTTTCCAAATCTGTTCAGAGTAACTTTCAAAGGATTTCCAATGCAAAAGATTAAAATAAGTAGCAGAATTTTGGAAAATACTCTCTTTTTAGACTTGAGAAACATTTTTTTAAAGCATGGTTTTAGAGGAATTCAAAATAAGAGACAAATTACTTCAGTACCTATCAACAGTATATGAAAGCCAAACCAAACCAAACCTGGTTTGACTTTTGATTTACAGCCAAAATAGATACTTATGAGAATTATCCAGTTTTCATTCAATCTAAAGAGTTTTCAGTACAGATGAAGACATTAAAAATGGTGACAGGTAAATGACATAGGGAGTAATGTATCTCTTTATCTAGTGTAATGGCTGAAAGATAATTGCTGTATGCAGTTATTAGTTATCCACTATTTTTGAAGCATTATGGAAACGGAGAGAAAAAAAAACCAAAAGCATGGAAAAATAGAAACACAAACATATGGCATATCCAGAATCACACAGAATTGCAGAATGGTTATGTCTGGAAGAGACCTCTGAATGTCATCTTGTCCAACCTCCCTGCTCAAACAGGGCCAATTAAAGCTGTTTGTGCAGAGCCAAGTCCAGCAGGCTTTTGAATACCTCCAAGGAGGAAGACTACACAACCTCCCCGGGCAACCTGTGCCAGTGCTGTCACCCGCCTGGTAAAAAAGTGTTTGCTGATGTTCAGATGAACCTTCTTTGTTTCACTTCGTACCCATTGTGCCCACTCACGTTACTCAAAAGCACGTGCACAAGTAGACATTTTTGTTAACAGCCAGCAGAGTGACTAGGACTTTAATACTTAGAACAGAGTTATTCTTTCAGGGAACTATTTCTTCCTGCCTCAGTGTTCTGAGTTGTGAAATGCAGTTGTTGAAGTTGATGACTAAGAAATACAAAGTATGCAGAATAGTGCAGTATTTAATGTTCAAACCCACCTTATTTCACCTGGTAAAACAGATGTCCACATTAATGCAGTTGCAAATCTCCAGTTTTGGAGTAATAGACAGTAGCGTTTTCTTGCTTTCTCAAGAACAAATAAAACTTTTTGGGAGACTGTTCCTTTGCATTCTATCAATGTAACTGAAAATAAACCTGTTCTAATGAATCTAGCAAGATTAAAAGGAAGAGAAAAATGCAAGTAACGTTATCACCTGTTCACTTTCTATTCCACAGATGGTGTTTTAGTTGGATATCAGTAAATGCAATATTTTCTATTTCTATATGTAAATGATCAGATTTGTGTTTCTACTGAAGAATTTTTAGATCCATAAGGTTAAAGTTCATTTTGCATTTAAGAGACAAATGAGGTCAGCATTAGTACTGCAAACGTTTTTCATTAAAAAATTTAGTCACAGGCTGGTTCAGAAGTTGAAAATACCATAAGGAGAGTGCAAGACACTAATCTCCTTCATGACAGTGACAACTCCCAGAGCTGTTTAATACCAGTAAATGCTCTCACATATTTGAAAAAAAAGCAGTATTTCTTACGGATAGAATCCAAAATAAAACAGTTCTTGAAATTTTAAAAGCATTTTGTTGGATTTGTTCTTCTCACGCAGTTGGTAATCTTATATTTTGTATCCAAAATAGATTTCAGGTTGATTTTTGGCCGGTGTTTATTGCTGTTGAGAATCAGCAGTACTAGGACAATATGAGGAAGAAAAGTGGCTGAGAAACTACCTTAGAAATTTGCCAAAACATCATCTGTTTTGAACAGATTTAAAATTTTTCTTATTTCTTCAGTATGATTCTTTGAAGCCCAGATGTGCTCTTCTATTTTTAAACAGTGTTATAAGCTGTTCATTCTATGTGTTTTCAATCGAACTGCTCATGCTTTTTACGTCATCTCTTACATATTAATTTTATTCAGGAAAAGTACTGCCAGCTAAGATCTGTGGCGTTTCACGACATGGACTCAAGTTGATGAGGAGGCTGAAATCCAACTTTATTGCAACCAAGCCATTTTTATCCCCCTGTTCGGTACTTTCCAAACCTGCACAAATATGCCACTTTCAATCTCATTGGCCCTTGTAAAACTCTCCAGGTAAATAGTCCAATCACAATGCTGCAGACCCTCTCACAACCCCCAAATTGTCAGCTGAGACTCCTGCCACAACTACATCCTGGCCCATCCCCACCAAGGCTTGTTTTCAACCTTCCTTGTTCTTCAACGCCCCAACTCATCACCACAGGGCTTGTCAAGCACCAAGGCCTCAGAGCTCGTTCCCAAACTGTTTTTCATGCAAATCTTATCACCTTCACTCCCCACAAAGATCTTCTTTTACTTCAATGTCTTCTACCATCAAAATAAATGAGAATTTTTCCCAGCTTCTGTAGGATTTCAGTTTTCAGATCTACAGCACTTAAGCCATGCTTCAATATTTTCTTGATTTTGGTTCAAGGATAAAATTACTATTTTTCAGCACACTCTTAACTTTGAACGTGGGATTTCTTTAGTTCCAAGGGTTCTTTGTTGCCTGATAAAATAAATTTCTGCTAAGGACTTCAGTACCAAAATAATTTTGTTACTGAAGCAAGAATTAATACTATTGTTTTCATCTTCTCACCTGTTTTTGTACTTTACTGCTACTGAGGGTGACACAGATTTCACCAAAAAAACCCTGTTAGCAATAATAATGTGAAGATGTCTGGAGTTTTATGCTCAAAAATATTTCAAAAAAGACATTAATTGAAGATAGCCCCTGGCTATTTCCACCACAAACACTCCCTAACTAGAACCTTTGATGAATATTCAGCTTTGAACCTAGAAATTATATAAACCAGCTATGTTGATTCTAGATTACCTGGAAATTTCTCCACCGTGAAAGAACCTTAGCTGTTATACTGGGTTGTGCAACACAAAGACCTATTATATTCATATGAATGATTGAAATGTTTCTTTCCATATAAACATTACTGATAACTTTAGTTTTCAGTCTCAGCAGTTCTGGTGGACTTTAACCAGACTACTGCTAAACAAAGTCCTTTGACTTCTACATTTAACATACTCTTTTTTACAAGTCACATTCTAAAATTGATTTTTCCATAAGGCATACTAGCCCAATATTATTGTTTTATTTTAAAATTAATAAATGGATATAATGGGCTGTTATTCTGAAATACCTGGAAAAGTCAAAATTGCTGCCATCATAGTAAAAATCAATGGTGCATTTCAATGAGATCTTGTTTTATTTTCCGTTATTATAAAAATGAGCAAAACAACAAACAAAACCACACCCCAAAATACCTAAACAAGAAGGACCATGTTTCTTCAGCCTGTTTGTCAGTCTTTAGGAGAAAAAGTCTATCCCATACCTCTAGAACTGAGAGACACTCTATTGCCTCTATTGAAATTTCTCTATTGCCTTCTATACAGCAATGATATTTCTGAATAAAGTGAATGTGGACTAGGTTTTTCAATGCCAGCAGGCAAATTACCATTGAACTTCTAAGCTTATTCAGTAGAGCAGCAGTGTGGTGCAGCTACAAGTGTGTGTAAAAGGCAGATAAAATTTATAAAATATAACCTTTCATAAATCTTGTGTTTCCTGTGCTGTAGAGAGTAAAGCTGAGATAACACAACCAAGAGAAGACTGATATGACAAGCAAAAGCAGATCCTATAGCTTGCTACAGGGCAGCTAAAGACAGACAACACAAACTAATATTCTTATGCCTACTCTTGTGTTTCATCATGATTGTTCATATAGCTTCTTGAGAAAAGTTAGGTCTAGTCACATAAATTTCAAGTAGGTTGAATCTATTTAGGTCGAGCTCAACGGAACCAAGGATCTGGAAATCACCCCTGCCAAAAGAAGAGTCAGAATACATGCCTTTTGCATAACCCCTCACTTCACAGCTGCTTTTCAAAACATGGCCTGGCTATATCTCCTTTGTGCTAGCTGTGCTAGGAGCCAAGGGTACTAGATCTGTTTGAACAACTGCCCTGGCCTCTCTTTCTAGGTATTAAGCCAACCTTAATAGCAGCCAATGTAGATTTGGCTTGGAGAATTTTTCTAGGGTACAAAAAACAAGTATGCTGTGAAAACCCTCCACTATAGGCTCTTTCTGTTTTATTTGCACAAGACAAATGGTCTTTGCAATTTGGTAAATGCAATATTTTATGCACATCGTCAGCTAACTCTTGCACTGCCATGAAGTATTTATCTAGGGAGCTGAAGTGTTTATTTAATAATGCTGAATGAATTAATGAATTGCATTAAGCAGCATCTGATCCAGTACACCTAAACCATAGTCTGCCAGGTGTCCAAAGGTATGAAATTGTCTCTAAGCTACAAAATACTGTCTAGGACATGAAAAAAATCCTACTGACACATATTAGAACACAGGGACACACTATAACAAAGTTTTACAGCATGTTAGTATGAAAATTTTCTATATCAATTATTAGCTAAAGAAGAAGTATGATAAATACTAGGAATGGGATGAGATGTGTAGTTGTTCAGTGTGAATTGACTGTTCTTGACTTTGTACTTTGAGTGGCATTAAGGCAATATCTTTCCAGTGAAAGGCTGCATTCCAAGCATGAATACAAATCAGTACGACACCAACTTCTGCTGTCAGTCTTTTAACTGACTTACTTGATACACTGCCACCTTTAAATCACATATGGCCTCTGTTAGACAATGATATTTAACTATGCTTGGGTTTAACTAATTTTTCCTCTTGAAGTTAATTAAATTCAATGTCTTTTTTATTATTATTATTAATTTCATTTAAATATATCAATGTTTTGTCAGCTTTTGCCTAACAACTATAGACAGACTGTGCTGACAACTTTAATACAATGCATGTTTATAAGTAAATAAAATCAGACCTTTCAAAAACTTAAACAAACTTCATTCAAAGTAACTTCTCCTATTTTTGTTTTATTTTATGGCCTAGGCATGTCAGTATTTTTTCCTGGAATGTATACAATGTTAGTAGCTGTCTGTGCAGTTCTTGCAAGAGATCCATATTCTGAAGAACCCTTGAAATAGATTATAAAACACGCAGATGTTAATACCACTGATGTGGTATGGGTCTTCTCCAAAAAAACCTGACTTTTAAGACTTCTGTGTGGTGCACATTATGCAGCTGGGGCATGCTTTTTTTTCCACAATTTTCCCTAAAAAAAGACAAAAATAAAAGGAAGTCCATCTAAATCCTTGCGGAAAACAGCAAGGGGAATATTCCTGGAAAGATGGTTAGGTCTGTCAAACTGAACTTCAGAGCCATTGGTTGAAATATCATTTGAGCAGATGGATTATTGAATAGGAATGCCATTTAAATGTAAGTATTAGGGCATTCAAACAACACAGTACGCAATAATGCACATATGTTGCAGGAGATAAAGCATGCTTTAAGAATGGATTTTTGGCTAATTATATATGTGGATGATTGAAAATGTCAATTATTTTAATTACTCTTTTGCAAAATATGTATTTTTCATTTACTTTTTTTCTCTGTTAAGATACTGCAATTGCAATGTAATGACAATTGGGCAGGCGTCTGCTTCCAAATGCAACTCTATATTTCAGTAAGACTTCTATTGGCATGTGAGACTGCCCTGCAGAAGCGTTGTATGGTCAAGACCTTGGAAATTCTGTGAACATCCCTTGCTGGTACTAGTCTTCTCATAGTCTTAAAAGAGAGGAAAATGCCATTGGTTTTATATGTCATATGTTCTTAATTATTCTTCTCTTGACCTAGTCAATCCAGGACTGAGCTGAGAAGCTCAATGTGCTCTTATGAAATTATTTTGGCTCACAGCAGGAGAATGGTTGATATGTCTAAGTCTAAAGATATGCTCTTGAAATGTTATTGAAAGCAATCTCAAGTAACCACATTTGAATTTTTTCTATGAAATCCCATAGGAAAAGGGACTGTGAAATGAAGAGACTTACATTCTCTTCTACATTCTCTGTGTTCGGAGACTAATTTTCCATCACTATATTAGCCTGAATGGATATCTAATAGACTTTTGTCCACAGATTTACATTTTAAGCATGTAAAGATCACATATCTTTATAAAAGAATTCAGTGATCACAGAAGCATCTTCATTGTCTGTAACACTATAGAATTCTAGTTCTGTCAAAGTATAAACTACACATATTTTCTTCCAAATTATTTAAAAGTGTATTAGGAACAAAAGAAAACTATTTTATAATTTATGCTCATTGCTATGTGGAAGCCTTTTTGTACTAATGCGGAAAAAGCAAGTACTTTTAGTATGTGCTTCCGTGCTCTATTTGTAAAACAGCAAGTTCCTTTGAATTCAACTATAAGCGGTTGAGAATTTTTTGATTAATATACTTATTTTTTAAGATGAGAAATCCTTCATGAATACATAGTAGTTTCCATTAGAAAACAGTAACTTAGATACATAATAGAATTTTGGTCTGAACATAAGAAAGGAATTTACACCCTAAGACAAATGGTGCCCAGACTGGGAACTCACTGGGAATAAAGGTGATATAAATTTATGTGAAATTGGGAACACTTGATCCTCAACCTTTGAGTCTTACAGTGAATTACAGTCACAAAACAGAAACAGAATGAAGTATATGGCCTATATATATTGTAATAGCATTCCTCTTCTTGTGAGCCAAGAATTTTATTTATTGTTACATAGTTCAAGTAACATAACACACCAGATCTGCCCAATTGAGGCTGACTAGTCATACCTAAGCAAGAGCACCTTCATATATTTTTGTGTTATCACATTTGTATAAGAACAGATTTTCTTCTGCTAGCATGTAATTCCAAACAGTAGAGCCTACAAATAGGAAACAGATTTTCTTCTGTATTCATAAATCCTAAGACTCAAGGGTTGTAAAGTAAAATGATTTATAGTTCTGAGCATTATCAAAAATAAATGTTACATTATAAAAGTTGCTTGGGAGTATAAAAATGAAAATTTAAAAGGATTCGCAGTCCTGAAGATTGGAACTAGATCACTAGATAGACTTTGTTTACGTGATCTATCCTCATATGATTAATATTAGCTCACAGTATGCTATTTTCAAGAGTACTTTTTAAAAAGACATAAGGAAAAAAATCATGTTGCTCATTTAACTATTTTGTTTTTCATTTTTCTCTGCTGCATTCCTTAGCTAAAACAACTACATTCTTTTTAGTGGATCCAGATAGTGAATGACTTATAAAACCTTTGAACCAGTTCTGGATTATGAAACCGACACTAAAGACTATAAAATTATCTGTAAACAGTGTTTATTCCAGAAATATGGTTTCTTTGTTAACCTCTTCTTATTTTTTCTGTTGATTTTTAAAGATTTATTTTGATTTAAGATATATTGTACAATAGATGTCCTGTGGAGAGGGCGAAAAGGATTAGAAAATAGAAGTGACAAGTCTTCAGACAGAATTTACTCCAACAATTTCCACGACCTCTTGAAATTTACCTTGCAGCTAAGCTGTTAACATGTCACTGAATTTTTTATTTATAAAAGCCTGTTCTCAGTCCAAAACTATGTATTAACATGCATTTTCACAAAAAAAATCCTCAAATTGTAATTGAGGAGAGATTCTTTGAAAAAACGTCAACTTAGAAAAATTTTAAATACAATTCCAGTGCACAACTTGTGAGACTTTCCATTGATTTCACTGGGATTCAAATTAAGTCGTAAGATATTTAATGCTCCCTCTGAATGGATTTTGTCAAAAACCTGAAGTACCGCAAAATCATTTATTTTATATCAGAAGCTCCTCATTGCGGCAAATACAAAATAATCCAAAGTACCATGCAGATTGTAACACTGTTAGAACTTGCAAAAAAGACAGACATGGAAAAGAAAATACATGCAGGGAAACATTTAATTGAATTTTAGCTGATCAGGTGTCTAGTTTTGAGCTAAATAAGCCCTATTTATGTTCAATGGAGTAAAATAGGCATTTATGAGGTATATAACTTATTTGTGTCATGAATTTCATACTTGGGGTGTCTAATTCTTTTTATTAGCCATAAAGGGAGCTTTTGTCAACTATATAATATATACTCATTTTCCTGGAGTTATGAGTATCACACAGGTCTGTCTTGCCATATGTCCCCTGAGGCAAAGCTGAGTATGCTTTCCCTCCTGGATCTCACAAGGCTGGGGAAGCAAATGAAAGAATACTTTACAGCTGCTCAGAGAAGAGGGAAAAAAATGTAAGCATTTTCAGAAAAGCTGTATAAATTATCGTATGGCTTTGCTATTCTAGTTTGTATGGGTTCTTATACCACATTAATTGCTCTTGTAACTGTGCATGTTTCAGTCATGTTTTAACTAACACAGCTAAGAGAATCTTAGGGGAAAGCAGCTAAATAGGGGAATTTCTCTAGACACTTAGTAACACACATCTGCCCGGAGAGTGTGTGAAGGAAGATGATGGGGTTTTAAAGTTTGTCCTGAGAGAGAGCTGGAGTACTTGCTTTTACAGTGTATTCCCCTTTTAAAGCAATTCATAACTTTCAAGTTATCATAAGAGGAACAGCTTATGAGCAATTTTGGTGCTGGTCTGTAGTCACAGACTCCTGACTGCTCAGATCTCTTACTCATATCTCACTTTGATAACTGAGCAGGAATACTTTCTATAGAACCAATACCCTGGAAAGATCATACTGAACCTCACCTCCTGTCTGTGAGTCATAATGGTGGAAAAAACCCTAACACATTAGAAAACATTCCTTTAGATCTCTAGTTAAAGGTGTTCTCTGTTCTGTTTGATGTTTTCAGGAAACTCTGCAAATCCATCCATCCATCAGCAATATGTCACATCCATCAGCAGTGTGTCTGTGCCCTTTTAGCCTCCAAACTTCTACTCTTCCACTAATATGAACTCCTTCCTCTGCTCCCCCTGCCGCTTCTGTAGTCTCCATACCTCAGGTTTCCATACTGTTGGTTCAGCCAGTCCACCTTTCAGAATTTCCTATGGAAATTACTATAAATATGTATCAATTACTTTCTTTAATTCCAGTTTCTGTCTCCAATATCATTGTCTTTTGTACCTGCATGCTAACAGGGAAGGGCATAACTGATTACAGAGAGAGGAAACTAACAGTCACCCAATGCTTCGTAAAGACAGGTGGGAAAACTGCTTATCCTGACATAAGATGAGATTACAAAGTCCATGGCTGAAGGAATTTCTCCCTTGAGGCAGCAAGATTCTAGAATCATGCATCATATTTTGTAACCAAGCTTTTATCAAGTACTCAGTTGTACAACATTCATAAAACATTAAATTCATAAAAATTTGCATAGTTCAAGGCATGAGCTTGTTTTGTTAATACTGCATTTGATTTTTTCTTAAAGTACTTTATAAATCCCAGTTTGCTTGCAAGAATGAAGTATCTCAGTCTGAACTGTATGCATCCCTCAAATTTCCTGTGAAAAGGCCTATTATTTAATCAGTTGAAGCACTCATTAATACAGAGAAGTGTTCACAGAATTATATACTTGAGTCCCATGGTGATGACCAATTATGAAAACAAAACCCAAATGACAATTGAGAAGAGCAACTTGCATGCAAAAGCACAGGCCAGACTGAAGAAAGTTTGAAGAGGGGAGTATTGTTTCTGCATATAAATCCTATTTCTTTTATGCTCTTTTAGCATTTCCAGATGGTAAGTTGCTGCTACAGAAACAAAAACAACAATCAAAAAAAAAGCCCCATATAAATTCTTAAATCAGGCACTAGCACAATCACAACACAACCCAAAACTATAAATAATGAAAATCCACTTTTTTTTTGTGTAGGTAAATACTTCTTGCATCTTCCTTTTGGGATTACTGCACTGAAACATGTTTAACTACATGGTAAATGGCCAATGCGGTAATGTCACTAGCCAAGACTACACTTTAGCTCTTCATCAGTAGTCTAGTAAGCCCAACACTTTAGTGCTTTTTAATTATTATTCTTACAAATACAAAAAAGAATCACAGATTCATTACTAAGTCATATAAAATCAACATAATAATTTAGTCAATATTCCCTTTGGAATGACTCACAGTATGAAAAGCTGAGTACAGTCTGCGTTGTGCATAATGACTATTTCAGAAAAGCCCAAGTGAAGTTAAGCCTTTATTTGTTTTGCCCCCTTTTTTCACATGTGGATTTCAAAGGAAGGTATACTAAACATGTAAAAGAATAGGAAATAATCTGAGACGATAAAACAGAGGAGAAATATGGGAAGATATTTAAAAAGTGATAAAGAAAGAAAAGATAGAGAAAGAAACAGCATGAAGAAATGGCAGAGGGAAGTGTAGAAAGACAAGAAAGGTGACTATAAGGCTAAGATGGAGGCACACATTTAATATTTTTGGTAGGCATTTCCAGAATAATGTCGTCCATCTCTAAGAATTCATCACGATTATTTGTGTTATGGAGCATAATTCCATTGTGGCTGGACTTCCATGCTTTGTGCTTCAGATTTCTGGTACTTTTTGGATCTTCCTTTCTGTAGTACTAGTCTCCAAGAAGTCATTATATGTTTTACTGAACTAAAAGTTTTTGGGGTTTGGGTTTTTTTGTCATATTTATCCAGCTTCCATTTAGAATCCATTGGACTTAAAATTGTATGCTTATTTTAAAATATAATTTTATTTTATAATATAATTTTATTTTATAGGAAAAAATAATTCCTGCATAAATTCTGGCTAAGACAAAAGGATGTAGGAACAGTCCCAAAGCATATGGGTTAAATTAGCGCCTGCTGAGTTGCAGTGCCAGCATTTGTCTGATTTAATGACATGATTTTAAATAATTGGAAGGGGAGTCTTGAGCATCCTCCATGTGATTTTCTGATGGGTTAATTTTAAACAGAGACCCAGGGAACATTTGGGACTACTAGTGTGAATGTGTTTCTCTTGGTTAACAGTGAATAATTGGCCTAGTTTCTTGTCCCATTTCTTCTTCAGGAAAACATAATTAATTCAAAAGTGTTGGCCAGTGATATGCGTAGCACTGCTGCAAACCATAATAATAAGGCTAAACTTTGAAATAACTAAAGCAGGTCAGATGGTCAGGAGTGAGACAGGTAACAAGACCGAATCAGTAGGAAGCAGCTCAATCAAGTTCAATCTATCACTTCTTAGGTTAGGAATACTTAACAATATGAAGTGTTTTTACAATTGAACACTACTACAAAAGTAAAAGAATGCTAAAGGTGGCTTTTTAGATCCTGATCATGCTTCTGAAGTTTAAGAGTGAAAAAAAAAATGACAGTCTGATTTTCTTACTGCCTGAGGAGTTCTTCCTAGCAAACAAATAAAATCTTGTTGCTGTTTTCAATGAGCATTTCAAAACCACTCTTTTCAACATATTATTTTGCCTTCGACAAATGTCTCTTTTGTTTCATGATGTGAGATTTTTATCTGTTTTTAAAGGCGTGCTTTTCAAACTGTTAAGACTAATAAAATACTGCAATTATTTGATTTTCTCTTTTGCTTAACTTACTGGGTGGGCATGCGGACATGGATGTAAATCTGGAGTTTCAGTTATATGAGAGCTCAAAATCCCACTCAAAAATTATTTTATGAAAACATAAAGGAATGTATGTGTGTACATTAAACATGCAGAGTAATTTAGGGAATGGAAGTGAATTATCTAATCAGAACTAATATATTCTGTTGCATTTTGGTAAATCCTATTATAACGCAAAAACAGAATAGTGGAATTTTAATACCTTATGCTACACCTACATCACTTTGTTTTTAGGATATGAAAATATCAGATTATAAAAATGAACACACAAATCCAAAAACGAGCATGGGATGTGACCTATGATGAAATCACAATGATTATGGCTTTTCTTGGAAGACCGCTCACTTTAAAGTCCTTATTCTGTATATTTGTTCAGTTAAATGTGATAGCTCCAAACTTGTTTGGCGTTAATGAGCCTGTCATTTATTCAAGTTCTTGAGTAAGTTTTCTAACTTATAGTGACCTCCTCTATAGCTTAGCTAAACAAGTACTCAGACTGTTAAAAAAAAAAGGAATGATATAGACATTTCATAATATAATTCCACTCCTAATACACAGCAAAGTGTCCCCCAAACACTGTGCATCTACTTAGTAATGCTGTGTTTTAAATGAAAGTAAGAGTCACTAGAATCTAGAAATCAGAGCTAGAGGGGCAGAAGATGGGATGGTTACTGAGTGAAATATTTAGCCCATGAGCTGGGAAGAGTTTTGAATCTTGAGCAGAATTCATAACTTCCACTTTGCAGAAATTTTACATTTTCTAAAAAAGATTAGGTTTCCTGAATGAAAACTGCATGGTTTGTTCAATAATAAATCCCAGATTTTGCATTTGGATGTATTTACAGACTGAGATATTTCTCATGTTTATACTTTTAAAATTATTTTCCCTCTACTTGCGTCTGACTAGTCAAATGAACTATTACAATAACTGCCTTTTAGCTCCTAAAGGAGTCCTACAAGAAAGCTGGAAAGGGACTTTTTTCAAAGGCATGTAGGGATAGGAAAAGGAGGATTGAATTTAAGCAGACAGAAGGTAAATTTAGATGAGATATTAGGAAAAGTTCTTTGATGTGAGGGTGGTGACACACTGGAACAGGTTGCCCAGAGAACTTGTGGCTGCCCTATTTCTGGAAGTGTTCATCAAGGTGGATGGGCTTTGCAACATGATCTTGTGATGGGTGACCCTGCCTGTGGCAGGAAGGTTGGAACAAGGTTGGAAAGGTCCCTTTCAACTAAAGCCATTCTATCATCCTATGTTCTATGAAGAAATGAAAACAAATGCAAATTTCCCATTTTCCAAGTGAAATCACTTTAATTTTAGAAATATTTTTTTACAGAAACTTTCAGGAAAAAGAAAATATTTCAGTACAAACAGAGCAATCTCCTTTCACTAAAAAGTGTTTTGGTAAAACAATTCTGACCAGTTGTACTCAGTAATAGCTACCTCAGTATGGCCTTTTGCATTAATATCATTTACATGAATTCAGAGAATGTAAACCAGCCTATTAAGGCCAAATGTTGTTTTTATTTACACTTCTTTTCACCCTGAAAGAAGTCAATTGAGTCCTTGTGTTAAGAAAGAAAATAAATATGCAATTGTTAGCAACTCGACAGGTTTTAAAGCCAGAGATGACTTCTTCAGTCAGCTGGTCTGAGTTTTTTTCTTTAACACAGTCCAAACCAGAAAGGTAAGGAACGGATAGCCGTCCAGACTCTGACCTCAGCCATCTGACCTGATCTTTAGAAGTGTTGAACACTCAAGAGTTTAAGCTGAAGTTAGCAGGTCTTGCAGCTGTGTGGTTTGCTTTCCAATCAGCCTGTTGGCCTGAATATAAGAAAACAGCATTAAACTGGCTAAGGACTGGAAAAGACAATCATTGATTATTAACAATAATAAAGGGGTATTACTTTTATAATAACTTGACCTACTTTAAGAAAGAATATGCAATACAGCTAATTTATTTTGGAATACACCATCATGAACCTTATGCTGAAGTTTCTTTTTATTTAAGATAGTAGTATTCATATTATCATACCTAGGATAATGTTAGACATAAAAGGAAAACTGTCCAATATCTGTGCCACAGGGGGTTTGTGACAAAGTCAAAACATGCTTTTCCATTTTACTGAGCTGTTTCATATGATACATCTTCCCAAAAGCCTGAAAGTTTATTACCTATAAACTGCATTATAAAATTAATTATTAAAGTACTGTTTAACATTCTTGAATAGTAGAACTGGGGAAGTAATAAAAAACTGTATTCCCAAAGGTGGGATTCAGAGCAACTTGTTTGAGAATCAAAACCTGCACTTTTTAAAGTAACTATTGCTTTCAGGGTACAGTGACAGTGCACATATGAGACCCTAAGTTACCTTGGATGGTGCCTAAAAGCCCATCATAAATTCATGAAATTGACAGACTCATAATAACCTTAATGGGGAAGTAAATGATTCCTTAGTCAGTAAGTTTCACTCTATTAACTTTAATATATGCTGGCTGAGCCTCCACAACTTTTTTATCCCAAAGAGTGGAGTGAAAATGTCAAAAGAATTCCTGGAGTCAATGATGTTCCTCTTTTATCTTTAATATTTAAAATACATAAATTCAGAAAAAAAAAGAATTGAATTAGAAAAAAAAATAATTCACACTATGAAGTTTTTCATGCACTCTTTTCTTCATGTTATTTGTTCTTTTCTAGTTCTCAATGAGCACAATTATGTGAGTTTAAAATACTTGCCCATGTGCAGAACAGCCCTTTGTTAACCTCCTTATTAGAGTAAATGAAGGAATGAAGCTGTTTCCAGCAGCATCAGTCATATCCCTGTTCTCCACTTTTTATCTACTGTCAGTTGGGAAGGTTTCTGGAAGTGTTGGGCCATGGCAGGGTGAAGCCATGTTATGTCTAATCTTCCTCTGATGTCAGCTTTCTTTCAAAGTCTAAAGGCCAGGTTGCATGATCCCTTGCATTCCCAATTAGTCCCAGGACCAGATCTCAGATGTACTTGGTGGGTTTTCTTTTCACTCATTCTGGAAATGCAACTCATGGAATTCAAATAGTGGTAAACACACATTTTAAGAACAAAAAGTCTTTTCAAACAAGTTCCAAATTAAAACCCAGAGCACAAATGAAATGAGTATTCAAACAGTGCAGTAAACAATGGAAGCTAGATTCATTTCAGTTAGTTTTCAGATTAGTTCAGAAAATAACAAAAATATGAAAAGTATAGTGAGTATTTACAGGCAAAGTCACCTGATTTGTGTTTTTGTTATATTTCCAGACCCCTTCACACACCCAAGTGATGTGGCAAAGGCATATCCCTGTTTCTGTGTTTTAGCTTACATTTAGGTAGTGCAACATAAACCAAAATCTGTTTATTTTTCTATAATATGTCTGTTTTAGACAAAGATAAAAGAAAAGCATCTTGCAGTTGCAAAAGGTTTTGCTGGACTTAAATAGTCTTAAATAGGCCTTAAATCACTGCATAGGCCACAGGAGGTTTTTTTGAAAACTATTAATCAGGAAAAATTTCTTTATTATTTGGAAAACCTTAAGCGCTTACTGCTAAATTTCACTCTTAAACAGGGGAAGGAGTAAACAGTATTTAGCAGCTTGTGTAAGCTAAATATGCTTTTCATTACATGAACTGGCTTATGATGCTTCAGTCAGTGTTCAAATGATCAAAACAGGCCTTTTCCCATTTCTGTGGTTTCTTGAGTTGTGTTCTTTCTTTTTGGCTTTGCATAAAATGCTTCAAAACACCTTTAATAACTGCACTTCTGGTTTATATACTCATTTATTTCTTCATTCATAATCTCTTTCACTGAACTACTATTAGATTACAGTCTTCTCAAACTATGACTTCCTTGCTGTTCCTCACCAAATGGGCTTCAGAAATCTGAAGCTGTGTCAGCTTTGTTTCAGAGCAAAAGTACCTTTTATTTCAAAGGATGTAGACAACAATCTTCCTCTTTCTAATCAGAATTTTTCTATGTTGTATCACCCCACAATAAGTTGGAATGTCAGGCAATCATCAACCTTGCATTTTGCATTAAGTATTCTTGTGAAAATTAGAGAAATAACAAGAAATACACATGACCTAATCTGAGTAAGACAGAGACTATTTTTACTTCCAATTTGCTGAGAGTCAGTCACAGCAGATGGATTTTTTTGCCACGTTGCTCACAATTTTATGAGCAAGTGCTTATCCTTATTTTTCGCAAAAGGAGCACAGTCTATCCTTTTTCCTTATTTCTTTTTATAATAATAACAATGGTATTTCTGTGTCTGGAGTTCTCCTTTCTTGAGCCACTGAATTTATTTACATGTATATTCACTGAGACTGAAGGCAGATAACTTCCTTCTACGTAAGATGAACTGGTGATACTATATTACTTTAAATATTATTTTCTAGGTAGAGACAGTGAAAGTTGTTTTGCCATGCTATTAGTGTGCTTATAAGACAGACCAACCTCCTGCTGTTGATAGAATTCTCAATATCTTCTTTAAGCATATGGTATTGACCTTTGTGAAACAGCTCCTCTCAGAGAACTCCTACTTACCTTCTTGCACACGGGTAGAAGTAAAACAGGCTACAGTAATCTTCTCACTAAAGCTTTAATTCTTTGTGAGTTTTATGATTAAAGAATTACTCTGACTACTAATGAAATTAAAGTGCTTCAGTAATTTTTCCTGATTTATGATGACACTTGCTTATAAATAAATAAAGTCTGTACTGCTTATCTTTCAGTTGTGAGAACAACTTGCAACTCCACTTGTGATGCTGTTAAAGGTGATAAGAGCAGTGTTGGAAATACTTCGTATACTGGAAAAGGTTTGCCTGAGTGTAGGATGGGCATGCTCAGTTCCTTTAACCTCTTCAGCAATGTCATGATTTCTCTTGGGAATGAGCAAGCTCTTTCCCTTCAAAGGATTCCTTGGCAGTGACTGTGCATACATTCATCTTGCCTCTGGCTTCCAAAGCTCATAACAGTCAATTAAACAGCATATCTGTGAACTGCCCTCCTTAGAATAATTCTGTCATTATCTCACCCTTATTTTTTGATAAATAGTGCTGTTAATACTTGAGCAATTTTACTGCGTGTTTTGAACCTGTTATGGAATTTTTTTTCTTACCTAGAACTAAACTCAAACCAAACCTGCATCTTAAAGGGGCCCTAGATAGCCATGTACCAGCTAACACAGCATGCACATGAGAATTGGAAACATCTTTGACTACTCTGTCTCTGCAAAGTATACTAAGATGAGGTCTATACTAGCAAATAAAACAGGCTCATCCACTTGTCATCTATTTAAAAAATGAAAAATAAAATGGTGTTCTTCTTTAGCCCTAAGGCCAAATATCTTGTCATAGTTATGACTCCTGAGTTATGACTGAATTCTTTCCCCCAAGTCCCCAAAACTTTGCATCTTCATCCAAACTGCCCTCAGCTTATGGTGCTCCCTAAACTGACTCTGAACATTGGGAAAGCTCTAGCTGAGGAGGGCACTAACCACAGCAAGGTGATGTATTAAACAGTACACATGCCAGTGGGCCAGTGATCTATCGTGTGCCCTGGACTTGTTTTATTTGCCTGTATACTGATGGAGCCTAATTATCTGCAAGGTGCTAAATTGAAATACAGAGCTATTTTGTATGTGTGAGAGGAACGTGAAAACCAGACAATGCTCTTTAACCCCTTTGCCATGAATAGGAAACACAGGAAAATAATCTGATTCTAATTACATTCATAAGAAACAAAAATTCGCTCCCAGGCAGGAAACTCACATTAAAGCCCATTTCCAGCTTTAAGCAAAATGTCATGGCCAACTTATAAACTGCTTAAAAATGGCTTTATGCAATGAAAGTGCTGACAGACCTTTAATTATATCTGTGAGTGTGACTATATAGCAGAATAATTCTGAATTCTTCTTTGATTTTTGAGGTCTGAAGCAGTTTTAATTCGCTGTGAAGTGACATCTAGCAGAGCACCAGAGTGAGGCACTTTATTTTAATATTAAACATATGGGATCAGAAACTGATCATTTTGTAAATGTCCATGACTTCGGCACTGACTCCAAATTAATCCATTAAGTTAAATGCATTATCATTAATAACAAATGTATTCCTGTAGCCATGGAAGAATGTATTACCAATCTTACTGATTTTTGCATAACCTGTACTATATACTAATTATCATTATGGCAGCAGCAAAATCCATTGAACACTGCCTAATATGTGAAGGCATGGAGCCTTTTGTCATCCTGTCAGAAATTTGCCTTATTTCAACAGTTTGTTGCAGACTTGCCTCTGCCAAGCATCTCCCTATGTCTGAAGGATTTTCCCTTTCTTTGCTTTCTGTTTCTTTTTATAACTCACGTGTTGCAAGTCATTCAGTTAAAGTATAACTTTACAAAGATGTTAATAAACTTTATAAATTAGAGACTTACATATATGGTTAAGCCTCAGTCATCAAAGAATTATGTTTATATAATATTATGCCATGTAACTAGTCCAGCTGATCCTAACAATACACACCATGTAAAATAAAGCATGTCTATACCTGTCTTTTTGTAAGGACCTTACAGTACATATTAGCAGTATAATAATTTCAGTTTAATAAAATAGAAGTACAAAGAAAAGAAGTATGATCTCTCATGTAGGGTCCAGCTGGTAAAACTTAGATGCAAGAAGGCATACTTGGAAATGTATTTCAAATATATAACAATAATTAGCCCTCCTCAAAGTCCAGTACGATTCCTATTCAAAAGAATGCACTAGCTCTTGATGCCTGAAAAAAATACCAATATGCTTAAATTATTACCAAAGATTGAGTTTAAACATTTAAATTGTGATCTTGACAATTTTGCAAGGATGCAGTTTTAGCACACAGATGATCTGTCTATCTGGTGAAAGGCTCCTACCACAAACAAAGGGGTCATTTGCAAACCTTGGAAATAATTAGAGGATATAAATTGTGCTGCCTTGCAGCTGAAATATATACATGCTCAAAGCCTTTGTCAAAGTGGTTGTGAAAAGTTTTCCCATTGGAGAATATAATGTCTAGTAAGAAAAAAAGAAAAAGAAAAAGAAAGCAACAAAAAACCACTCCCCCCACAAAAAACCCAAAATAACAAAATGCCCAAAAAAACTTTGGTATTTCATACCTACCTCCTTTTCTATCTAGGTCTGTTAATCAAGTAGAAAATTCATTTTCTTTTATATAGTTACATTTCTATGTACCATTTATTCACAGATGAGCTGTACCTGTTGTTAGCAATACAAGGATTATACTTAGTATAAGTGTTTAACTTCATTTACTTCCAAGAAGAAAATGAAGTTTGCATCTTGGCTGAAATTGCAAATGCTGTGAAGACAAGTGGGTGATTCCAACAATGCTAGTGGACACGGGTTCACTTTTTATGCCTTTATGTAAAATTAAGCATTGTCAGCAGCTTGACCTATAGCTCCAGAAACCCCAAAGGCTTTTGTGTTGGTGAGAAAGAAATATGAAAGGGTAGCTCACAAATTAAGCGTAATATTCTCATATACCATCTTGAGGAATGTTACATTTCTGCAATCACCTTTTTTACCTTAGCAGCCTTTGGGTTAATTCATTAATTCATCTTCTTTTAGGCTCTTCTCAAGACATTTGTCCAGGAATAATACACCGAGTCCATCTAGTTCACAGAAATACCTTAGGTATAAGGGGATTACTTCCACACACACATGGTCCCCCAGGCTGTGAAACAAGACAGTTCTTGACAACTAAGGCAAGCACTGTAAATAGCAGTACAAAATAAAATTTAATAAAATTATTTATGTATTTTTACAATACCCCAACTTTAATTGCCTGCTAGTGAACATGTAAATTGCTGATATATTTCTACAGTTTATTAATCCTGGGTATACACTTGTGTATGCAATTAGGAGCAAATCATCCATTAATTTAATGCAGCGTATTTCTATGTGGGGATTGTTTTGATTTAAACTAGCTAAATGGATCTAGACGCAGTGCAATTGTTGGAGAATTTAGGGCACTTTGGGGTCCTTTTAGATGAGGAGTGCAGGCTGAGAGGTTGCAGTGTTAAGGTCAAGCTGCCAAAACTCTGGCAGCATTAGTCTTGCTCGAATAGCGTGTCAAAGAAAGCACTGCCTTCAGCCTTGGGTTGAGGCTGAGCAGGCTCCAGAGCTGTCAAGCTGAATCTCTCCCCAGAGAGACCCGCAGGCTCGTGCTGTGTGGGGAGATGCTGTTTACTACTGTCAATGCAGGCGATGTGATGTGTTCAGAGCAATACATAAAAGTACACCTGACAGCAAAGCAGGCAGGAGATATACAACTGTTCTCCTCTCAGGACTGCTGAGAAGCTGCAAAGGCTTATTTATTTATTCATCAATCTATATATTTTTACCAGGTTTCTTCTGTGTTTTGTGTTGTCCTGCTTCCCAGTATGTATAATCATGACAAAAAATCATATATTAACTTGGTTTTCCGCAGGTACTGTCACAGACATTGTGAAACAGATTTGTGTTAACAAACCAGCTACCAGTGCTTACACACACGTTTTTGACAATATGTGCATGGACTCCTCATTTTGGAGAGTCATATTTGAGTATCAGAACTGGCCAGCTTCAGTATATTGGAGTATACTGCTGGAGGCAATTTAGGAAACCCTCTTGAGTTTTATAAACAGCCGTATACAGACTCTACACATTCTTAAAAATCTGTACAGTTTAATTTGATAGGGTGACCTGAATAATAGTAATAATAATAATAATAATAGATTATTCAAAGTTGTACATAGAAATTGTGTTAAATGTTAAATTTGACCTGTTTTTATCTTACCCCATAATTAATTTAAAATCTGCCTCAAAATAAACATACAGTTTTTTTTCTTCCAGAGGCATAAATATTTTAATTGCACTGAACAGTGAAACAGAATCTCAGTAGTCTCTCACAGCAAGAGCAATATATCTGAGTATTGGTGTTAAACCTCATCCCATCAGACACAAGGCTGCCTTTGCTGTCATCACAATCAGCATTCTGATGTCAACTAAGAGGCAGAAAATACTACTAAAAATACAGAAGTAAAGTTAATACGATGCAAGATTGCAATTAGACCTGTAGAGTATGAACATGATCTCTTCAAGTTCTGTATTTCCATGTTTTTATAGGGAGCAGAACTAAATTTACAGCTACAGAAAGAGCAACACAATAAGGGGAGCCACTGAGACCTTTCTCATATATAAAGATACATTATATGCCATTGGACAGTTAAATTTATAACTGCAACATTCTGCAAACCATTATTGTTTTGTTCAAATGAAGGACTGTGTGTGTGTGAAAAACACCATAAACTGAAAAAAAAAAAATAGTGTGCAGAATACATAACTATATCTTCATTTTCCATTTCCTGAACATACAAAGGAGATAATTTCATATCTATGCCTATATGCATATGTAGATCCCTGTTACTGACTAAAGACAGGTTTTACAGGTACATCTGTAATATAAAATAAACTGAATATTAAATTTATAACTTAAATAGAAGTAAGTATTCTAAAAATCTTACTTGTATTCCACAGCAATGCAATAATGTTCTAAAACATACAAAAAAATGCAGCCAAGGGAATATATTACAAAACGCAAGCATGTATTTCATAGATTGATATATTCTTATGTTGGTGTTTCATTGTGTCACAACTATGCCAAAGTATTGCATAAAAGACATCATAAATACATTTTGCACAGCGTGTCATGAACAATACAATTTCATCACTGTAAATCATAATTGATTAAAACTCTATGAATGACCCAGATTCTGAGCTGGCACGAAGTACCTTCACTGAACTCAGTGGAATTAAGCATATTAATTGATGCCAGTATCTGCCCTGTGACTGAAAGCTGTGAAAAACAGCCTATTGTAATATAAACCCATTTATTTATGAGAAACTCCCTGTGAAGAATAGCAGGATGCCAGCTTAGCTGAATGGTGATTCCCAGAGGAAATACGAAAAGAAAATGCAGGGAGAGCAGAAGCAAGGAGGGTCTACCCAGAAAAAATGTAAAAGGATCACACAGGCACACAGGGGTGGAATTAGGAACACCAGCCCTTGATTTAGTGTGATTTGGAACCAGTGAAGGATGTTAAAAGCAAAACACCAGCTTATCATCAGCTTCAGAGAGAAGACCATGTGGGTCCATAGCTAGGTGACGCAGATGACTTGTTTCCAAATGTCACAGTCACAGAAAATGAATGCTCATGTTCAGGAAGAAGGAGAGTCCAGGAAACCACTGGCTGCTCAGTTTCAATTTAGTCCCTAAGAAAATTGTGGTGCCAAGTCCTTATGAAGTCCAGTTTTAGGCACTTGTGGGACAGGAAGGTGACTCGTCCAGCAGGGCTTTA
>JANHGB010057737.1:0-11402 GCA_026283785.1 Coracopsis vasa
GAGCAGGACTAACAAGGTGCAGGCAACTGACACATGAAGAGGATGAATCTGTTACACAGTTAAGAAAGACTGAGCACAGTCTCAACTTCACTTTAGTTGCAGGCTTCAAAGCCCAGCCAGTAAAAAAGTTGTCCATAACCCCCTCTCTTCAGGGAAGAAAACCTTAGCTACCAACCTGCTCATCTGAAATTTGATCGTCATTGATTTCAGTCACAAACACTTTAAGGTATTCACTACTTTGAAGCAAAACCAAACATTTGGTAGATATTTTATATAAATCAATCAAAAATTGTTAATTAAAAGCAAAAAACACTTAAATAACAATCTCAATTCTTCACTTCTTCTGTTGCATTAAAAATAATCATAAAGTATGCAGCCCTGCCATAGTCTTGGCACTTTGTGGCATAAAAGGAGCGAATGCCCTTGGCTTAAAACAAAAGAACATTATGGTGCTAATAACAGCACTCACAGCAACCATTTACGATTTTCTCTGGGACTGAGGACAGACTCAGTGGTCCAAGGGAGACAACAGAGAGTGTTATCTGAAACGGGGAGCTCAGTTTTTATTTTCACAGAGGACATGTTACCAACCCAGACACGGACTGACAGAACACCGGGAAGCGCAGCGAGGGCTGATTCAACAGGTGAACGTGCTCTCAGACATCACACGGACGCTGTGAAAGCTCCTGCCTTACTCAGAATAAGCTAAAACTTAGCTTGGCACCAGCACAGGGCGAGCAGGGAGACGAAGCCCAGGGAAGCCGGCACCCGAGCCGCTCTCCTTACAAGGAGGAAGCACGGCCTCCACACCACCCCTCCCCTGCCCACGGACGGGGCAGGGCTCCCAGCGAACAAACGCTGGGGGACATACGGCCACGGCGCATCACCGACAGCGGCCCCGGGCCCGCGGGACGATCGTACCCGGGTGGCAAAGCGGAGGGGCCTCCGGCGGTCTGTCCCCGCAGCCCAGCACCAGCACCCCGTACCTCGCCGGTCCCAGGCCAGCGGGGCAGGCCCTGCCTGGAGCTGTGGCCACAGTTAGCCGCGCTCGCCTCTTCCGTGCCCTTGGCCGCCGCAAGAGCGGAAACTCTCCCCGCGCTAACGGCCATGGTTACGCCCCCGATTCCGCCTGGTGGGGTGCGAGGCCCCATATCACGGGCGGTGCGTTGCCGTGGACACCTCGGCGGCCCCGCCCGGAGCTGGGGCCTAGAGGGAGGTCCGCGTAGCCACCCAGCACCACCCCCCCGCACTGCTCTAGAGAGGTTCGGCCGGCGTGCGCTCGCGGCCCTCTCCCCGCGCCGGTACCGTATGGGGCAGCGGCTCTAACGCTAAGCCCGGCTCTGCTC
The DNA here is from genome assembly GCA_026283785.1 of Coracopsis vasa. Taxonomy (NCBI): domain Eukaryota; kingdom Metazoa; phylum Chordata; class Aves; order Psittaciformes; family Psittacidae; genus Coracopsis; species Coracopsis vasa. Next base: position 1,347 of record JANHGB010057737.1, read on the forward strand.
ACTCCAGCCCTTTGGCCTGCTCTTTTTGCCAGCGGTCGTCGTCTCTTCTGCAGACTCTGGCAGCTCTCCTGGCCGACGTGCTCAGCCTTGAGCACGCTGGCAGCGTACCAGACTCATAGAGCTGTTCCAATCGATTGATGAACTCCAGGCCTGCGGGGCTAACGAGGGCAGGATGGATTAGCATTTGGGCACAAACAGCTGCCATGGAAATACACAGCATTTATGTCAGCCCAGGTCACCCGGCGGCCCGAGCAGCAGCCTCTTCTGAGCCAGCCCTTGGCCTTGGCCCGCTGTTAGGTTACCATGGGTTGTCTTTATCTACGTTAAAAAAAAATAATAAAATAAACACACGTATTTAACGAAAATCCTCCAGATTTTCCAGCATTATTAGGGAAGCCAACCAATGAGTCTAAGCCTCCCTTTGCTATAAAAGCACAATCAATCTGAAGTTAAGGTAATTCATGGTAAAACACATTGGGAATTTTTCCTTCGTCTCCACTGAGCACTAAACACATGACAGTCTTCATCTGTTGCGCTCGCCTGAGGCGCCTGAAGGACCAGGTAACCCATGCACTCTTGGGTATGTATGAAGTACAGCAGTTCAGAGTGCAGAGCAAACACACAAAGTTTTCAGAGACTAAATCAACACCTTTGCTTATATTTTTAGCTATGGAAGATCTCAGATATAGAACGTGAGCAGGCCAAAGAGGAGGATTGCCCTCTCCTTACTTGCAGTGTGCCAGCAAACTCCTGGAATGCCAACTGTTTGAGACCAGTGCTGTTTTTAGACCAGGATCCTATGATACCCTATGCAGTTCTGCAGGCTTCCTTTGCTTCGTTCTGACTGAACAGTCAGAAAGTTTGCAGGGCACAGTGGCTATTTAGGGCATGAGAAATAGCAAATAAACTCTGTCACCTTCTCGGTACATCACCAGCCAGAGAGAGCTGCTTGCACAAATGTGGCAGCTTCAGTGCCACAAGCTCAGAGGAGGCTCTGGCAGAAATGCAGTTGGTTTTCAGCCAAAGATCCCTTGGGAAATAGAGACCTTGGGAAGATGGTCAGAGGGCCTTGGAGAAGACTTCTTCCTCAGGTTTGATGCACCCACTTCCCAGTCCCATCAAAAAAACCTTCAACTGCAAGGAAATTTCCTCTTCTCCCCACTGTTTTGTTAACAGGCTGGCAAGCTCTCACACTGTACCCTCCCCAAATCATCTGTATGAAGTGTCCCATCTCCCACTCTAGATGGCTTCTGTCTGCCAGACCAAGTATCATACCCTCTTCTCCTTCTATGCATATTTGAGCAGGCATATGGAAGCAAAAGAAGATTGCTTCCCATCTTCCTCATCTGTCATCACCACTGGCAACTCTCAATGTGGGGCTGTTTCTAGCAGAAGATATTTCTGCATGTTCCCTTCTGAAGAAGGAACAAAAGCAAAATGCTCTTTGATATGATGCTTGCCATACTCTCCAGGTTGGAGTCAGTTCATTGGTATTTGACTAGACGCTCTAAATGAAATTAAGTAACTTTCCTGGCAGCCTTGGAAGAACAGGTTCAATAGCAAGGTGTGATTAAAATGATGACCCATTGCTGGCAGCTCTAAAAAAACTGAAGCATTTAAAAGCAGCTGAAGGGAATATAATGGCTTTCATAACATTTGCAGCATGCCACTCTGCATACTTGGGACAGGTTTGCTGTATATTTTTTTTTTTTCTGGATAGGTTTGCCCAGAGAGATCAGAGTCTGGATCCTAGAAGCAGGATCAACAGGAAGGACTGCACAAACTGGGACTGTCCTCTCCATTTGAAATTAATCATATGCAGAGGTCTTTTTCTTACTGAAAGTAATTATAAAAAATGGTGTGACTTTCACTAGCGGTGACTGAAAGTATAAATGGCTTGACAGCAAATTTAATGCATGATTTTGTGTCTTAACCCACTCTGACCCTAAGAAAAATGTTTTTAAACAGTGCATTTGTTCAGGGCTAGGAATTGCCAACTGTAATGGATTGTTTTCCTTTGTTAGTTTTGAAATTACACCTAGATTTAGCAATTGCCATGAATTAACCTTGAACAGAAAAGATCCATCAGAAAGGTAAAAGCTTTTTGGGAAAGCAGAAGCAAAAGAGGCAGGATGGAGATTAATAGAGATTTCTTTCAAGTCTATCCATGACAATTTTCTTTTTATTCCGTCAGGCAAGCTAATGTTCAGCTCTTTCCAAATTTCAGTGCTCAGTTACCTACCCAGATTTACTACACTTGCTTATCAATGGATGCACCTCACTGCGTAGATGACCTTTCTGACAGCCTGGGAAGGGATTTGTGGAACTCATGTGCTCAGAGTTGCATGCTGGCATAGGCTGCACATAAAACATTCTTACTTGCTGAAACCAAATCAAGTCACTCCAAAAGAGGATTTCAAAAGTAGTGAGTACCTCTAAGTGGCATAATCTCCCTGAGCCTCAGATTGTAACACAGCCTGCTGATCTCATGGAAGTCTAATGAAAGTTAATTATTTTGTGTGTGTGTGAAACTCACAGATTCTGTAATTAAGTCTTTCATTGAAAAGAAAGTAAAGAAATCAATAATGCTGGATTCAGGGAGTAATTTGCAACACAAATGGTTTAGTATCCCACATTAAGCATAGGAAGTGAGACAAAATACTGAAGTCTGAGCATTCTTCACCTTGTGCCCTGAGAGGGGCAGTAAAAAAATAGCAGATGTTAATGGAATTTAAAGTAACATGTTGTATAACCACCTGAGGGATAAGTCAAGGCACTCCCAGTATGGTTGCTCACACATAATACACATTTCTATCATATCATAATACACATTATCTATCTTACATGACCCTGGTTCTAACATCTTCCTTTTCTCTTTTATCTTCACAACAATATTTTAACCTTCCAGTCATAAAGCAAAGGCAAATAGCCTGCACAGAATGTCAGTTTGGATAAATATTTCAAACGTCCTAGCTCTGCAAGTGCTTGTAATACCAACAGATGATTGAATCTTTTCCTCTTTCCCTCCTACAGCATTATCCCATGGAGAGTCAGTTTTATGATAACATCTCTGTGCTGTTCAAGATTTGCTATTTCAATTTCTTAAAGGAAACAAAGCTAACACTGAATTGCCATCTCTGTGTCTGCTTGAGCCCTTGTCAGATTTTCTGTTTCACCATCCCTCAAGAATTAAACCTGTTTTATGAAAAATAAGAGACATACGCAAACTGCTGCCTACACTGAAACTGGAAAACTGTGCCCTTACATGTTCTGAAAGCCAATGAGTCTATCAGCACATGCTCTAAATAACAAATTAGCTTACCAAGAGCTCTAAGCCAAATGAATGGTAACCAGGAAAACAGATAGAGGGCTTGGGAAGGCTGATGGATGAACTGTAGAGGGGTTTGGGTATGAAGAGAGTTAGCAACATAGCAAGGAGGATTGGGAGACATAAGAGTGCTGGTGGAAAATTGTAGAAGCTTTAGAGAGAAGATTTTGGTAGTGGAGAGAGTATCCTGAGGATGAATTGGAGTGATTCCAGTAAAAACTACAAGCTGCTACTTTGAAGTTTCTATTCAGGTACTGCAGGAAGGTACTAGATGTTCCCTCCACATTTCATAACACTAGGAAACCCTACAAAGCCAAGACGAGCAAAGAGCAAAATACTGAATCCTTACTGAAGTCCTGTACTTGTACACTGAACTTTAGGATACTTCCTATGAGATAAGCTAAGCAAGGAGCTTAAAGTAGAGGGAACTGGTATCTCAAAAAGCCAGTTTTGCTCAGATAACTGCAATATTTTTATTAAATATTTCATTACTACTTTATGCTGAAATTGAGCTAGGATAAAGCAGATAGCCTTCCTTTGGGCCCTTTAGAGTGCACATGGCTTGCAGAGTTAACTTTTGTAACAGACAATTGCTATTTTGGTTTGAGGTGCTTTTCAGTCTTTCAGAAAATACTCCCACACAAAGCTTTCTCCAGCAAAAGAAATAACTTTTTTTAATTCTAAAGTAGAAATCCAGATGTTCTAAATGGAAGGTACATGTCCTCAAGCTATGAAGCTGCATGTAGCTTGCGGGACAGGTTCACAGGCTGGATTTTTGAGCCTGAAGAAAATAGAAGCTACATCTTACTGATGCCCCCAAACTGACAAAATATGCTTTACTGGAATTCCTCTGCTGAGCCACAGCTTGTAGAGAGCATATATCTTCTCCAGTGAGAGGTCTTGTACCATGCTATTAAAGGATGCTGCTATACACTTATTTAGGCTATCTAGAGAGATTAATTTATCATTTTTTTCTTATTCTTGCTGCTGTAGACCATGTCTTTTGGTTATTTCTGAGCACTGTAGTAGAATCAGAGAGCTGGAGGATCTCTGGTTAGGTTTGTGTTTTCACCACCAGTCCCCAGCGTGAGGAGTTCAGCAGGGCTGTTGCTAAACAGCAGCAGCTTCCATAACAAAAAGTAGAGGAAAAACAAAACCTTATTCCAAAACATACCGCGTGCAGCAAGCCTTGTCCTCACTGTATTTCTCTTTAAAATCCAGAGAGGAGGTATGTCTTGCAGTTACCCTGGAAGTCAATAATTTGGGAATTTCTAACATAAATAAAATTATAGTGAGCAGTTCTAGAAAAAGCTTGATTTTTTATATTCTGGCAAGTCATTCATGTTCCTGCAAGGGTCAATATGCCTTCCCACAGAGCAGCAGTGAGCCATATTTTAATATAAAGTAGCCTCTTCTTTTCTAGAAGATGAAGGAGACATTTGAGCACTGACATTTTATACAATCTCTTGTATTTAATTTTGGAATTGTAATAACATGAGTTGCATAGAAAGCTGCAGCGATGAGCTCAGAACATTCTTGTAGTGGATGAGGCCTGTGTGGGAAGAACAGAAGGTCCTTTTAGAGGCTAGCCCAAGCATACATTATATTAAAGATATTATTTAAACAGGCTTTTTCTTCAGAAATGTTCATAGCTATTGCAAATAAATACCCTGAGATAAGCTCTTCCCTGCTGAATGAAACCAAAATACTGGCCACATTCTCCATGAATATCAGAACAGCCCATACATGAATGAAAATTACTTCTGTCCTTACCTCTGATCCTTGAAAGCAGCCAAGGGGTGTAGATGGCATCCTTCTGGAAGCTTCAAACAGGAGCAGCTTGTTCCTGAGTGACAGCTCCTGACTGTCTACACAGGCATGGGTTTTCTGAGGCTGGAAATCCTGGAAATCAGCAGGACTGCCTCCTTAGGTTTCAGGAGGAAAAAGCTTGGTCCTGATATGGCTTGGCATGTTGAAATTCCTTGATTTAAGAAAGGAATTCACCCACTTTAGAGGGTGATTTGACACAGCAGTTTCACTGTTAGGATTGCAAGGCCCTGAAGACGCAACAACATACCTGCCACCTTCTGGGGAAGAAGGCAGTATTTTGCTTGTCAGTAATGATGTTTTTCATTTCATTTCCATGCATGTAAAAACATGTTTAAAATATTTTTTCCTTACATTATATTTATACTTGTGAGTATAAATATAATGTTTATATAATAGTTATATGATCTCTTTATATAATATTTGTATCACTGCAGAGGTGATGGGTGTCTCCATCTCCATGAGAAGCCCATGGCATGCTCTTCCAGGCTGGCTCTCCCAGAGCTCTCAGACTCCCCAGGCATAATAACATTCACAGTATTAAGTCACAGGTTCCACACGATGTTTGTATTCAGCAGCTCGTGATTAATTCAAGTTATTACTGAGGTTGCAAGGACTCTTGACTGCCATGGATAGTGCACACGGATAAGGCTTCCCAGAGCTGCAACATGAATACTTGCATGTTCCCATTCATCTTTACAGCAGTTCACTAGGGTAAACCATCACAAAACAGTCAAGGACTGAGTGGAAACCCACTTGTTACTTAATGGAAGTTCCTTCATGTCCCAGTACATTTTCTGATTATTGATGAATTTGTATTTTGCAGCACTGAAAAACTATTTATATCCACTATTTGAACAGAAAGTCTCAAGCCACCACTGTAGGTCTGGAATCAGAACTGAATACTGGGAGTGACAACTGGATCTCAGTGTTGAGGGGTGAGGTAGCATAAAGATAGATACTCCACTGGAGAGGAAGGAAGCAAATATTATTATGCATCAGTCACTAAAAAATGGGACATTTGAGGCCTGAATGGGCATAACAGAAGTATATACAAAACCTTCCCCAAGAACCAAATAATTCACCTCATGCAGGTATAACTTCCAGTTGTGTGACATCTGTCTGGTCTAACAACAGGCAAATAGTTGGAAAAATTATTCTGCCATTTAGCCCTTGCTGTCCTTGCCCTTTTGGTGTGCATACCTTCACCAGATGCGTCTGAAGCAAAAGCCTACTTTGCCCCTTCACTGAGCACATGGCTCATCCAACCAGTTGTGCCAGAGCAGCCAGTCCCACCTATGTCTCCACTGCACTGTACACAGGAAAATTAATATTAGCAAAGAAAAGGGGCTTAAGTACTCCTTAGGATTCATTTGAGCAGGGAGGGTGCAGGGAAGCTTCTGCCTACCCTATAAATCACCTCTGCCTTTTTTCCCTTCTCTCATGAACAGATGCAGGCCTTTCACAGATCAGAAGAGGTGTTACTGGAGATTATAAAATAAGTGAAAAATGGGATGCAGCAGGAAATATCCTGTTGAAGCAGAGGCTGATAGAGAGGTTGGTAGGAAAGAAACCACTAAATTGAAATCTTTTCTGGGTTGGCTGTCCCAGTGTATCACCATAAGGAGAGTTAAGCAAGGCTCCCCAACACCAACTCCTACAGGAAACCAAGCAAATACCAAACCAAAGGTTCAGAAAGGGTGTGCAGCTGGTGTGCAATAACTGATAGAGACCTGTCCTAATTGAAATCAGGAAACCACTGTGCCCCAAAATCAGTGTGTAGAAATGTGGGGGAGAAGCCCCTAAATGCAAGTTCAAAGTGAGTGCTCTGTGTTCATAAATCACTGCACTGCCTGGCTGCCCAGTACTGAGACGTGCTATAGCCAGCATCAACTATGAGAAAGACTGGCTTTCCTCTGCCCAGCAGGAAGGGTCTGTGGGCACCAGTCAAGACCAGTGAAACCAGCAGCCTGACCTCCTTACAGCCAGGAGTTTCCACTGAAGCTGCAGAGAGTGAAACCTTGTTCAGCAGCACAGCATGTGAAACACTAGGGTGAGTGTACTTCCCCACATTTCCCCTGCTTGGTGAGGACAACTATCTTTAGAAAATCTGCTATTTACCTGTGCCTTTTTGAAGCCTCAGGAACTCATTTGAACTGGTTTTGTAGTAAGGATGAGGGAATGTGCAGCAGGGCTCTTAGCACTAAGGAGCTCAGGCACTCAGAGGTGCCATAGGTTCACAAAACCTAGAATCAGGAAAGGGAAACCAAGAGACATCTTTTGAAGAAACTGCTGCCTCAGCTTGGGCAAATGTCCCCACCACAGATACTAAGACTGGTTAGGGACTGAAGTCTGCTTTGGAAATACAAATGTTCATCAAAAAAATCCCTGAAAACTCAGTTATTCACACATAGTGAAGAGTTATAAATAGCACAGCCCACAAAAGGTAAAGCCAGAACATCTTTTCTTGTTGCTTTGCGTGATAATCCACCCTTGGAGATTGACATTACTACTTTCTCAGCAAGTCAAGTCTCCAAACCACATGGAAGCTCCCCTTGAGCACCTGCAATAGTGCCAACTCTCAAACAAGCTCTTAACTTCACATCAGTTAAAATCAGATCTGTCAGAGTTTACCTCCCAGCTCCCCCGTGCCAGCTGTCTGCCCTTCTTGTAGCTTTAGGAGTTGTATGGCAACGTCCTTAAGTCAGCACAGAGCAGAGGAATGCACTAACTGGGCTTGCTTCTCGGTTTAGGTACTTACAGCTGTTGCAGCTTTTCCCATCGTCCCTGCGCAGCTCTAACCTCCTGGTGGCAGCAAAGCCCCAGACGCCACCAGGAGCTAGGATTTCACAGAGAATTTTGCATTAATAATTTCTAAATCTTCTGTAGCACACAGTATGACGCTCCCAGGTGAACTTTTTGAAGCTCTTCTGCCATCTTTCCTTCTGCTTTGCTAAACTTAATTTCTTGGGGATTTGCAGAGCAGTTCAATTCTGGGGAATTTGCTCTTGCATTTATGTCTCTAGAGGTGAAGTGACAGGTCACAGTGTTCAGAGGTGCTCCCCATTCACCCACGGCGCTGAAAATCCTTGTTTTGTCATCCCCAAAGTGATCCTGGACTTTCAAGACTCACAGGGGAAATTTCCCAGGGCTCAAGGGAGAATCTGCAGAGAAAAAAGAATTGCTGATGGTGTAAGTGATCAGCCCTCTGCAATCTTCACTGGGTCATGGGATGAGGAAAAACAAATAAGGACATATTGATCACTGGGCCAGTTTCAAAATCTGCCCTCAGGGGCCTGACCTACTTTGAACTAAGCTCGTTTACTGGCAGTTTCTCCCCTGCTCCATGCATCCACAAGGACACCGCTGCTTTCCTCAGATGGAAGCAGGGTGATATCTCCAGGTATCCCCCAGGCTGGATGGAGCCACAGTTGATAACACCTAACTGGATGCATCAGGGTGAGCAGATATATGACATCTGCCTACACAACATGCGTTCTCAGCCCAGCCCAGACCTGGCCACCCAGCTAAGTGAGCAAGCAGAAAGAGCAGGGCAAAGCTATTCTTACTACTGGTTTTGGCAGGAAAGATCTAGCAACTATGACAATGCGGTAATCCATAAGGCAATTGCTTTTTGGAGTGATAGATCAAGTGAAACAGCTGAGGACAGCAGCTTTTGCCTCCACAGAGTTAAAACAAGGTATTGCAGCCTTTTTCAGGCACAGAGCACAGGATGTAAGGCACTGCGCAGAAGGCTTCTCATGCTAGGGGCTGGCTCTTCTTTCTGTCCACCTGCCCCATAGGGCAGACATGAGTCCATGTCTCTGAACTAGCTTGCAACAATAAGGAGGATAAAAATGTTAATTCTGCCCTCTTCTAAAATTCGTATACTTTACAGGCTCTATGTCTGAGGGTAACATGGGGGTCAAACTGAGGCAGTTTGGACCTAACACAAGTGAGTAGAGCACAAGGCATATAGCAAAGCAAAACCGAAATCCTCATCACTATTACAGTGAACTGGGACTAGAGAGAAAGAAAAACAGGAGGGAAAAATAAAAATCAAGCAGGTTCTGCCCACCTAACCTTGCCTGGATACACAGTGTTTTAACTCTGTATCAGTCATGGACCATGTATAAATTGAAACCTCTGTTTGAAGGGCTGGAAAGTGATGCTGGGATGCCAGACAGCATGAGCTAAGGCTGTGAAAATTCTTTCTGCCAGTGGCCTCAGCTGACCTTGCGCTTTTTGGCTCTCAGTGCCTTGGTTTCCCCATCTACACACTAAGCTATGCTCTTTGTAAAGTCACTTGTAGCAGGCAGGATAAGGGGAACTGTCTGCACTTAGCTAAACCTATGATTTTGCTGGTTCATTTCCTTTAGAAATAAAATATGGGAGGGAAAAGCATCCAAAATTTGCAGAGGACAGAGGCGAGGCAGGCTGGGGCAGCAGGACAAGAACTTTCCCATCAGACTTGTGAGAAGTGGCTTATTGGGAAACACCTTGAGACCCAGCTAGAGTCCCAGACCTGAAAGCAGGCAGTGGGCAAGCGCAGAGTTGGAGCTTACACTGGGGTTTTTTGTTAGATATAAAAGGCTTAGATGGATCGATGCTAACCGCAGCGCCTGGGATGTGGATGAGGGGAGCTGTGCAGAGAGCAGAGCCTGCCATGGGACGGACAGCCCAAATCCTCCTGGCACTGCTCAGCCTAATAGCAACTATTTGTGATGCCCAGGACACCTGCCCAGGTGAGTGAAGCACAAACCCTACTGCCATACCACCGAGATAGCCTGCCTCAATTTCCCCCCTAACACAAGGAGATTGGGTGAGGGTGGAGGGATGTGACTATTTTCCTTCCGTGCTTTTCTTAACTGAGCTGTAAGTGGGAGGAGGGTAAGGGGTGG